>JADLZL010001479.1:0-55000 GCA_015844335.1 Chrysopogon serrulatus
CATGCATTGAGAAGTCTGAGCTGAAAATAAAATAGAACTGGCAATAAATAGATTCTGACTACAAGCTAATTTGAAGCAAAACCAATCTCTGGAGTAAATAAATGGATCTCAACTCATAGAAAAAAACTCAAAATTGGTGTTTATGAAAAATATACACATATGAGAAAGAAATTTTAGGCACATAAATAAAAATATTTGTTTGACCAATATAGTCCCACACACTAACATATATAGGAAATATTCTCAAGCACCATATACTAATAACATATGAAATTCTAGGCACATAAATAGAATAGAAATATATATTAATGTTGGCTGTAGAGGGAGTCCACATCAATGGATAATGTGCATGACATATCAGGTGGCTTAGAGACAAAAACATGTAAGCAACAGACCAACTACACTTGCTCAGTACATAACAAACTAACTACGCTTGGTCGGTACATGCAGCATTTTCAGGTTCCATCTCTCTAACTGCAGATTAAGCGTCCTCCTACTGCTTCCAGTATCTTGGAGAATAAAAGAGATACTGAAACGGTAAGCAGAAACTTGAATACCAAGAGCTACCTACCTGAGAGTTGGCGAGCTGCACCATGAAACATGAGGTTTTTTGGAAGGGCAGCACCTCCCCGACGTGTCTACTGCACTGCACATGAGGAAGTCTGAATGAGATTGAGATGTCGTTGAGAAAAAAAAAACAATATTGCTCTGAGGTAGGGAGGACTCTTTTTGCAACACCTATCTGTGAGTGGCGATGTAGCGGTACCTGGCATAGAGAAGTTGGAGGTGACAGATTTCAGGATTTGTGGTGCCAAGAGCGTAGAAAGTAGAGTGCTGTTCTAATTAAAGAATGATGAGGATGGATTAAAGTTTTACGTGTATCACTATGGGCGCGGGTGCGACGGTGAGGGCGGCGTGCGACAGGCTTGGCGTCGGCCTGTCTTTTCCCGATGGCGGTGCGATGGGATCGCGGCTCGCGGGGGCTCGTCCTCCGTCCTGCCAAGGGGCGGAGAACGGCGGCGCGCTTCAGGCTTGGCTTTGGCCTAGTTAGCTTCTCCCGAATCCCGATGGCGGACGAACACTCAGCACCTCGGTAGCTTCACGGACACCCGCTGGTCATAGCGTGGTGGTATGATCTGAGCTCCGACCTCTGAACGACTGATGCGCCGGTGATGCTGTGATGGCAATGGCCGAACGGATCGGATGATGTGCCGGTGGTGGCAGATGGCCGATGCATCAGCGCTGATGATGACGGACGGCTGATGTGCAGGAGACTGGCTCCAAATTACATCATGCAGAAATCGCCTGAAAACCCATCATGCCGGCCGCCTGCACCTTTCCATCATCGTCGTATATATATGCTGGCCTGCGGTTCGATCCTTGTATGCACGTTTCCCGTTGATCACGCGGCCAGTAGAAAAATGTAATGTCATAGTCCACTCATTGCATTCGCTCGATCTGTGAATCCCATAGAATCAGTAATGACCATTTGACCTCGAAATTAAAGAACCGAAACTGTTTGTTTTGTTTTTTTTCCAGTTGACTACATACAGAAACGAATGGGACATGTCTGTACTAGCTCCTCTTGCTGACTTGCATCGGCAAGCCGCCTTTCATCCGCAGCGTGAACGAGAGCACCATCCCCGGCCGCTCCTCGCCGCCGACGACGCGGAAGCTGAACCTCTCGAGCGCGCACGCGACGGTGGACTTCATCTGGACGTACGCCATCTCCTTGCCGAGGCACACCCTCGGCCCCGCGTGGAACACCGGGTACTTGGACGGGCTCACCGCCGGAACGCGCCGTCCTCGCCGAGCACCGCTCCGGCCGGAACTCCTCGCAGTCCTTGCCCCACACGTCCTCCACCCGCGCCATCACGAACGCTGGATAGGACACCTGCCACTCTTTCCCGACGAACGTGCCGTCCGGCAGCAAGTCTGCCTTCTCGCAGAGACGCGCGCCCATGGGCACCGGCGGGTACAGCCGAATGGACTCAGTGATGGCGGCGTGGAGGTAGTGCATGTCGCGCACGCAGCTCGTCGACGAAGCTGAAGGTCGCGGCGGCGCGGCGCCCGTGGTGCCCGCCACGCGCACCGTGCGAATCTCGCCCAATATCTTGTCCTCTACGTCTGGCCGGCCGGAGACGAGCCACAAGAACCAGGTCAGCGCCGACGACGTCGCGTTCCGGCCGGCCATAATGAAGTTGGTGACCACGTCGAGGAGGCCCTCGTCGCTGTACTCGCCGCTCGCGTCGAACCGCGACAAGAAGTCGTCCCCGCGACCATGCCCATGCCCTCGTCGGAGAGGCACGCCGGGTCGTAATTCAAAAATTGCCTCTTTTGCTCCTTGATTATTGCCGTGGGATTGATTGTTGCAATGCCCAGGGGGCCGCTACGCAAGGAAATCCGGAGAGGTGGGAGTGAACTGCCTAACGCAAAAGCATGCACGGGAACTACGAGAAAAATCGAGAGCGTGTTTTCCTCCGAAAAAAGTTTCCTAAAACCAACGATCGCAGATATAGATCAGAATCATAATCCTTTTCCATGTATACACGCGCGCGCTCCCGTCAATCCGTCCTACAAATACAGCCTCGCCGTCCGTCCTCCTCGCATCGATCCATACACAAGAACCCACAACCAAGAACCCCAAGCACACCAGGCCGCCATCACCATGGAGGCGGACACGCAGCGCATTTCCGTGGCCAGCGCCGCGCTCACGTCGTTGGCGCTCCGCCTCACGAAGCAGCTCGCTGCCAACAAGAGCGGCCGCGGCAGCGGTAACCTCGTCTTCTCGCCGCTGTCCATCTACGCCGCGCTGGCCCTGGTGGCGGCCGGGGCACGGGGCGCTGCGCTGGACGAACTCCTGGCCCTGCTCGGCGCCGCGTCGCGCGACGACCTCGCCGAGCTCATCCGCAGCGCGCTCGCTGACGACTCCGCGTCCGGCGGACCGCTGATCACGTCGGCGAGCGGCGTCTGGCACGACGAAGAGGTGGTCCTGAAGCCGGCGTTCAGGGCGACAGCCGTCGAGTGCTTCAAGGCCGAGGTGCGCGCCGTGGATTTCCAGACAAAGGTGCGTTCTTTCATCTTGTAGCTACCTCCGTCCAGGCGTCCACCGAACCAACATGGATCGTCCGCGGCAAGGTTGTTAATGTTAACCAATCAATATGCAACACAGGCAGAGGAAGCACGGCAGGAGATCAACAGCTGGGTGTCGGAGGCCACCAAAGGGCTCATCACCGACTTACTTCCACCAGGCGCCGTGCGCGCCACGACCGGCCTGATGCTCGTCAACGCCATCTACTTCAAGGGCAAATGGCAGAAGCCTTTCACCAAGAGCTGCACCGAGGTGGAGGACTTCTACCTCCTCGACGGCACCGCCGTGGAGACGCCGCTGATGCGCGGCTCCGGCAGCTACCTCGTCGCCGTGCACAGCGGGTTCAAGGTTCTGAAGCTGCACTACGAAACAGCCTCGGCCTTCCCCCCGTTCGACGGCGGGGAGCGGATGGCCAAGGTCGCGCGCCACGGCTACTCCCTGTGCGTCTTCCTGCCGGACGCGCGCGACGGCCTGTGGAGCCTCGTCGACGAGCTCGCGGCTTCCGGCCCGGTGTTCCTGCACGACCACCTGCCCCGGAGGAAGGTCCGTGTCGGCAAGCTCCGGCTGCCCAGGTTCAAGATGTCCTTCTCCAGCGAGCTCATCGCCGCCCTCCGGGAGATAGGGCTCGGGGCCACGCTTGACCCTCGCGACGAAGGTGCCGCCGACCTGACCGACATGGCCGAGACAAGAGGCTTCCCCGGCGTGTCGCCCAAGATCGACAAGGTCTGTCACAGGGCGGTCATTGAGCTGAACGAGGAAGGCACGGAGGCCGCAGCTGTGACGTACGTCGCGTGCAGGAGGGGGTGTGCGCCGCGTGGCTATCGACCAGAGACTGTCGATTTCGTAGCCGACCATCCCTTCGCGTTCTTTGTCATGGAGGAGGTGTCCGGCGCCGTTGTCTTTGCTGGCTGCGTCCTTGATCCGTCCCAGATTCCTAGTGACCATTGCTCTGCTTAGTTAAAGTTCATTTGGACACATTTCACCTATTTATAAGTTTGATCAGTTTAGTTGACAACTAAATTTAGTTGAAAAATTAATAAGTTTCAGTAAAAAAAAGTATGATGGATTATTAGTGTTGGGAACCAATTTTGCTCTGTGTGTGTGGCTTGATGCCTAAAAGCTGTGGGTGTGCATCACAAATGGAATGGAACTCGTTAATTACTTATGAATAAAAGGCTGTCATATGATATTTCTGTTGTTAGTCATTATCTTCTTTTTTTCCCCTGAGTGGACAACGTCTCAAAAGCTCTCTACATTAACCAACAACAACATTGTTTCGTAACTAACGGATCTCAAAAAACAAATACTTCACCCGGTGCAAGAGTAGAGCAGAGCAACACATGCTCAAACTGAAACAAGTCAGGCGCATCGTACGCAAAGTTAATCTAAGAACCACGCTAATCCAAAATAATCTCAAAATATAATATCCCCTAAACAAAAAGAACATGGGACGTGCAACTAGAATATTCAAGATGTTGTTGATCATCGCCTATATTCGCGACGATTTCCATATAAAAGATTATCAGTGGTCAGTTTGTACAGTTGTGACATCATGGACGAATCATAGCCGATGCATATCTATACAATTTGCGCATTCTCAATGATATCTCTAAATAGTTGTGCCTATGTCATATATTGATGATTCATTCACATAGATAAGTTCTCTATACAACAGTTTAATTCTAGTTGACAGCTTGCAAGTTCTAGTTCAAATTGCCATGATGCCTCGAGGCCAAAATTATCGAATTCCTGAAATGCCATCACTAAGAAAATGAAATTGCTCCACATTGCGGCCACGGGCCACCTCAGGCGAGCATACATGAAGTAGCATATCTAGAAAGAGAAAAATATTTCCAATCAGCCGACACGTATATTTGCTCATCTTCTATGCATGGTGTCACAGGCGTACTCAGCAACCATCACGAACAACTCCAGAATAGGATCGCTAAGTAGTTTTAGACCGAAGCTTATATAGATTTGGTTACAATTTGGAGACATGGAATCCAGAAAAAGGTTTTCCGAGCCCAGCTCAAAGCACACCATCTGACTGGATTAGTACATCAAGGAAATGCATCCATAGTTTCTTCACCAATCTATGCCCAAATTCCTTGAGGTGAAAAGGTCTTCAACATAGCTGATTACTGGAGCTGATGACCTCACAAAGTTCTGCATTTGAACCTTTGCTGATTCCTCTGCAAGTGAACAAATAAAGGAAATATGGTCAACATCCCTACAGGTCAAAATTAAGCCATACCACCTTAAGAATTCCAGGCATCTTAGTATGCTTTTGATAAATCTGTACCCTGTATTGTTCTTTCATCTGTTGTGTTCATATATAAACCAAAAAAAAAAAAAGATAAAAAAATAGATCTGTACCCTGCACTAGCATTTTTATGAATATTGCACATCAGAGAATTATAGGCATACATGAACATTAGTTTTTCTCTCACAAACAGACAAGTGACTTTATAAGGACACAGAAAGCATTGTAATGTGATCATTTCAGCATACAAACTAGTTGGTTGCTATTTTGCTAGATGCTGAGGCTTGGATGGATTTAGGTACTCACCATCTTCATTCAATTTCTTCAACAGCTGGGACTTTGAGGGAAGGGCGTACATTCCAGCAGCAACTGCTTTCCTTATTGCCCATCCATGGTGAGGAGCAAAGACCTGAGCATAAGCTACTGATGCCGCATCCCTTAGTGAGTTGCCCCTGCAGGACAATGTTAATTGATCAGATTCACTGAGAAGGCTGTAAGGAAATACAGAGCTTTACAGTTCACAAGGCAAACTTATAAGCGCAACTACGAGTTGAGAGAAGTAAAGAGGCATTCAGTGTGCAGCTCGTGCTTACTCTGTGACAAGAATTTGCTCAAATAGGACTTTAACCATATCAATCCCACGCTTCACCCTAAGCAGATTCCTTGTATGGCTCCCTGGTTTCCTGACAGTGCCGGTCTGAATGTCTAGCTCAACCATCGAAGGCAATGTTAAAATTGACTTGGACGCCTCCACCAAATCATCAACCTGTAGAAAATGCAATTAAGTGATCAGAGAAGAGCACCAAACAATACTTAGAAACGTCATAATGATAACTTGGCAACAAGGAAAGAAACTCACAAACAGACTGTATACCAAGTAAATTGCTACAAGTAACTGTATAATGTGTTTTCTGTGCAGTGAATTATCCAAGTGTCTAGTCAAATTCAAATGTGAAAGTACTTGTTACTAACACAAAATAGACTTCAACATTAGATAACTAACCAGGCAAAGATGAGAACAAAATCAGAAACCAAACAGCACAGCATCCCAGCTCTGAATAAATCAATTGCACATTAAATCTGCTATGTATTGTACTGTCCAAGTCTCCAGTAAAAATCATGAGACCTTTTCCAACTCTCTAGTAGCAAACTAGAAGCAAGTGCGGAAGGTCCTATTCTAACACCTTGAGTGTCCAACTGTCCATTGAAACAAACTGGCACAGAACATAGCCTCCGAATTAGATGATCTGGTTAAATCTTAGACACTGCCTCAATCACCATATTTGAGTACAACTAAGCAGAAGATCACACAGTTTAACTAGCCAAAAAAGGGTGTACCTAGCAGAAACTGAATCCACCCATCACCATCATCAAGAGCTCAAAGTAAAATAGTTGCACACTAAGTTTATAGTAAATTATCCAAGTGCATACTCATATAACAACGTATAAGTACATGATAAAATGGTAATGGTTGGCACGTGCAGCAGATAGGATTCTAACACATCCAGTATCCATCAAAACAAGCAAGCATATAACAGTGAGCACGGCCTTAAAAGTAGATTCACTGATTCTGATGCGGCTAGTTGACGTGTGACCATCTCGTCCTAATATAATGGTCTTAGACAATTCGAAGCTCAATTGATCAGATCAAACACCACATACTAGTATGTTTATAGTCAAACTCAAAAGTGAAGATATTTGTTACTAACACAAGCAGACTTTAGCAACAGATAACTAACCAGGCAACAATGAGAGCAAAGTCAGAAACCAAACCAGCACAGCACCAGAATCATCCACCCAAGTCAAGTGTCTAGTTTATTTGAACTCTCTAGTGATAAACAACAAAGTAGTATATCATATATCATATTCTAACTCTAACTTCTCAAGGACGCTACATTCTTTTTTATTTTTATAATTTTTTTTCTAAAAAACGCATTGAAACAAACTGGTACAAAACAGAGCCTAGATTAGATGATCAGATTCACATGCAAAAGCTCTAGTTTATTTGAACTCTTTGTTGTCAATTCTTCCTAACCTCCAAATTTTGGTTACTAATCGCACAGTTTACAAGCCAAAAACAGTGCATCTAGAAGGAATCGAAGCTAATCAGCATCATTAAGAGTCAAAAATAAAATAGCTGTACACTAAGTTTGCAGCGAATTATCCAAGTGCTACTCATAACTGGAGATATATGATGACTGATACTGGTCGACATGTGCAGCAGATAACATTCTACATTTCTACCACCTAAAGCAACAAGCATCCAACAGAACAAACAAGCATAGAACAGCACACACGGCGTCCGAAGTAGATGGTCTGATATCAGTGACAGTGAGACTATTTCGTCCTTGCATACTGATCTTAAACAATTCAAAGTTCGATCGATCAGCACATCCAAGTACAAGTAAGCAGCAGACGGATCTAAACAACTGGATGAAATCAAGCCAAACAGCAGCTACTGGAGTCGTACAGAGCCGCAGACACGAGTGGGAGGGTGGGAGGCGACGGGGAGTAGGAGGAGGCGTGCCTTGGCGACGTAGTCCATCTCCGCGAACTTGAAGGCGATGCCGAGGCAGCCGAAGAGGACAGAGACGTTGGAGCAGGCGCGCGAGAAGGCCCCGGCGTCCATGGACACCGCGGGCTGCTGCTTGGCGGCGGCGGCGAGCTCCTCGAACGACGCCACGATCCGACGCAGCGGCTTCTCCGCCTCGCTCGATCCCATCGCCGCTTCGGGTGCTGGCTCTCGCTCGCCGACTTCGGGTGCTGGCAAGCTGGGGGAAGGAGACGAGAATTTTTGTTTCCTCCCCTTTTTTTCTGGGAATTTTGAGAGAAATGTTCGGTGCTGCCGGCTGCCTTTCGGTGTTTGTACGCTTTTTCTTTTTTGGACGAGGCGAGCAGGTGGCATATTCCTTGCCTTGGGCAGGTGGCGACGGGTTGTTGTTCGACGCTGTGTTGGGCTTCGCTGGGCCGGAAGTTGGGCCAAGAGTACTATAGACGTTTCCTATGAGAAAACAGGATGTGAGGGAGCTTTGATAACTCAAGCTCTACAGATTTCCAAAAAAAAAAAAAAAAAAAAAATTAAGCTCTACAACTACAAGGCACCATGAAGAAATGGATGTCAATTGATTTTAATAAGTAGAGTACTTTTAGTTTTAGGTTTCTGATTTGTCACATATCATTACAGAATGTTTTGCTCAATACAAGGGAATACACGGATACACCGAGATTCGTATGATAATTCAACCCTGCTCGGCAATGCTGTAGTTGTGGCCAGCGCAAGCTTCACTGCCTCACTGTTCTTCCCAACGGCGTCCATCATTTGTACGTTCGGTCAAGGATCTTTGCTCAAGCCTCCAAGAGGGTGTCAAGAAACAGAAGACCTGCTAAAACCCCGCAAAACTGGCACAGAAAATAAGACTGCATCTGTAAAGAGTCAGATTCACTGTAATGTCAATCAGCAAAGAACCGTCATGAGAGAGGATCCTAAGACTGGGGCGACAATTTCACATCATCATCCTCTAAACAACGGATACAGGCATACAGCAAAAATGAGAAAAGGAGCAGAAACATGTAGTGCAAAGAAAAATGAGAAAAAGAGCAGAAACATGATTAAACTGAAAACGATGAGACGAAGTGGCGAACTCGCGGATGGTGGAGTCAGATTCGATAACAATGTCAATCAGCACAGGTCCGGGAGACCGGATCCTAAGACTGGGGCGACAAAACCATATCATCATCCTCCGACGCAGCCGTCGAGAGTCGAGACACCGACGAATCAAAACCAAACGTTGGGAAAGCAGCGCTGTTTCTACGAACGATCCACAAAAACCAAAGAAAACACAAACTGGAGGAGAAAACATGAGAAACGAGCACGATAGACGAATGCGGAAGAAATCGGCGGCGGCGCTGCGGCTTTATTTATCGTTGAGGATGCAGCAGGGCAATTAGGGTTTCTGGTGGGCCTTGGGGTGATTATGGGCCTTTTCTCGAAGGCACGGGGAGCAGCAACTAAGTACAGCTAGGTTCTGGGCCGTATTTCGAAGGCCAAAGAACTGGAAAAACAGATTCTCCCTAGCTGGTTATCAGTCATGTGCTCTTTAGTGGTGCAGCATCCAGCTTCCTTTTTTCCTATCTTTCATAAGAAGTTATTTTACCAAATGTTTATAAAAAAACAGTAGGGATGAAAAATAGATTCTCCCAAGAAATAGGTTTTCAGGGTGTTTGGAGGGATTCTCAAAAAAAAAGATAAAAGCACTTTTTTCAAATCCAACTTCCTCTCACCCTCACATACACGAGAAGGGTTCTCTAGGTAAAACTGAAAATACTAGCTTCTCTCAGCTTTCTATTTACTATCTTAATCATACATGTATTAGTCTCTAGTGATTTTCTAGTCTAGTCCGTAAAAAAGATAACAAAAGTAAAGTAGTTTCCCATAGAAAAACTCTGTGGTTGCTCTGGCAAAATACTGGTTTTCAACTGAGGCACATTTCGAGGAAACAAATTAGTCATGGATGTCACACGTGACGTGTGTTACTGAAGCGTGCAACTGGCGAGGTGCTCGATGAAGGGAGGGAAATAGGTGTACTAATTTGAACTTGAAAAAAGAAAAAAAAAAATTGACATTCTAGTCATTTTGTACTTTTTTCTATAATGAGAAGTTTTACCAAATGGTTAACCAAAATAAATGACGTTTGTTACTGAACCGATTTTTGCAGCTAAAGCTAAAAAAAAGTTGCTTTGCTAGTGAAGTTGAGATGTAACAAAAACATATCCTCGTAGTTCAAACAAATATAATCTCCGGTGATTTAGTCTAGTTCATAAAAAATGTAAAAAACTAAAGTAGTTTCCCATAAGAAAAACTCTGTTTGCTTGGCAAAATACTGGTTTCAAGGAAGCTTTGGCCATGTTTCATGAGCTACGAGTCCTGCAACATAGCAAATTATGTAGTAATGAACTTGGTACAAATAATCATCAATGCAAGACATGCTTACCACTCGATGCTCACAGTTATTCAAATGTCAAATGAGCTACGAGCATGGCGTGACTTATCGTAATGTCAATGAATGTACAGGCCGTTATTCAAACAACGGCTGTTGAATTCCTCCTTCCGTCGGATCAGGTGCAAACCGCTGTACGTACCAGTGTAGTGTACTACGTAGCTAAGGTAAGCATACAAAGCATGGCGCGGCCCACGATGATCAGTCCGTCGTCGCTGCCCGCTGCTGCAGCTCCCGCTCCCTGTCGAGCATCTCCCAGAACTCCTCGTCGGTGGCCTTGAGCATGTCCGGCAGCGGCAGCGTGACGCCGGCGTCCTCCGCGGCGCGGTGGCGCGGCGCGATCCGCTTCTCGAGGCTGAAGGCGAAGTACTGCGGGAAGGCCTTGACGTCCTCGACGCCGCCGCCCATGGCGTCCACCAGGTACTCGAACTTGGGCCGGAAGTTCCGGTCGATGCTGAAGGTGAAGAGCGCCGGGCAGCGCAGCACCATGGCGACGGCGTCGTCGTGGGACATGCCCAGCCCGGCCAGGAACTCCAGCTTGGGCGCCAGGGTGCGCTCCACGCTGGAGACGAGGAGGATGGGGTCCTGCAGCGCCAGCGCGCGGCTGTCCCGGAACCCCAGGCGGCGGAGGTAGATGAGCGCGGGGCGGAGCTGGTCGCGGACGCTGCAGGCCAGCACGCGCGGGCACTTGATCACCACGCGCCGGTGCGCCGACTCCGGGACGCCCAGGTCCTCGGAGAGGAAGGCGAAGACTGGGCGGAGGTGGGCGCGGACGCTGGCGGTGAGCACGGACGGGCACATGCCGAAGACGCGGCCCAGGTCCTTGAACTGGAGCCCGCGCGACTGGAGGAACGACACCACCGCGTGGATGGACTCCGGCGCCGCGTCGCGGAGCGCCGGGTTCTGCTCCAGCGCGCGCCCGTAGTCCACGCCCATCAGCTCCAGGCTCAGGATCTTGTCCTTCACCTGCGACGGCAGCTCCGGCAGGTGCAGTGACAGCGCCGGGGTCGCTGTGGGCACGGCCGTCGCCACCGTGGCTGTTGCCGCACTGCGCATCGGCACAGTTGTTGCCACGGAGGCCGCCGCCGTGGAAGGGGGCTTGGAGGACGCGACGGACTGCTGCGGCTTGACGACGGGGACGGACGTGGAGGCGTAGAAGCTGCAGAGCGGCATGCTGGCTCCTCGTCCCTTTCCCCCGTTCTGATTGATCTGGAGAAAGCTTGGAAGACGGAGCAGGGAAGGGGAATGACGACGAGGATACAAGCAGCAGGAGTGAAGTGAAGTCCTAGTGGCATCTCATCCACTTCTTTATCTGGTCGTTGCTGATGACCTGGCACTCTGGGTGGTGCTCATTGGCTGCTGGGATTTGACAAGGGTGGTCGCCTCTCAGATAGCACCCCGCGCAAAGAAACAGGCAGCCAGACAAAGAAACAGGGGAGAAAAATCTGAACATAACCATAGTATCAGATGAGGTATATGGATGCAATAAGAACAGTGATAAAGATATGAATATGAAGTTTATATAAGCTCCCCATAAAGTATCTAGTTCACTCAGAACATTTTCCTGTCAAATGAAGACTGTTGAATCAACCCTTTTGGGATACGGATACATATTTATCATATGTTATTATATCAATACACAACAACATAAACCACTATAAGGTCACACCCAAGGGGTGATAACAATCTATTGAGACTATCTTAAATGGAGTATTATTTTGTTTCTCTTGTTACACCAATCTCGAACTTTTGGAATGTTACTTCTGTCTAAGGAACACACAGGCATTCCGATCAGCACTTCCCAAAGCTTCTGCTCACAGAAGGCCGTCTCCCTAGCTTGCGGTTACGAGTTATTTGGTCATCCTGCAACATATCAAGTATAGTTCAGTAATAATGATAGTAAATTTGTAATGGAGTTCATGTTGCATTACTTATGGTCATCCAAATATCACAATTCAAATAGTGGGTTCTAGATTGAGCCTTTTGGTCACACTATAATATACAATGTTAATCTAAGTTCTAAATGCGGCAAGTTATTCCTACAAATTTTCGAGGCATGATTCAAACAAAGTGAAAACTAGATGAGCAAGCTTTACCATATATAATGAAGCTGCAGAATCAGATTGCATTATTTGATTTTGAGCTTGACCAAGTGATTGGTACGTGTCAAGTGCATCTATTGTTAACTGCCAACCAGAGGGCGCTGAACTACTTGAGCTGGAGCCAATGTTGTTACAGCAAGCCACTGCAACATTTCCGTTCACCCATGGGCAGTAACTATTGTGATGCTTAACAGGATCGAATTCCAGCAGACCCGATTCGTAGTCATTTTCTCCATTAGTAGCTCCTGAGAAGAAAATAACGAAGTATTATATGAGCAAAAGACATATGACTGAGCATAATCAGGAATTAAATGAAGTTCATCATCAACAACAACAAGAAGAAAGCATTTTGTCCCAAAGTAGGCTAGAGATGAAAGAAACCCAGCATGAACCACCACCAAGAAGGGGGAAAAACTTACATAAAAATGAAGGTCTAAGAATGAAACAATTAGATATATTGTTAGGAGTGTTCATGATATTGGATCATGTCCACTTCATTGGGAAAACACCTAAATGAGAGATTTTACCCAAAAAAAAGGGAAAAATACAACTATGAGCTATGATCGATGAATGAGTTCCTTGTCCCAAATTAGTCAGTTTATAATATTAGGGTATATCACACGGCAACTTCCAACCTCACTAAAAGAATGCTCAGAGAGTATCCCTAAAAAATGAAGAATAACTGATTAATAGGTAAATGCCAACATGGAACCATGTAAAATAATGCAAAGGATACAATACAGGAAAACCATTATGTTATAATTTATATCTAGCAAAGGCTTGAATGGAAGTACCTAATCCATTCCCAGGATCATAATCTAACCCCATTAATGCATCATTAGTAGTAAGTATTTTGCCAGTTTGTGTCACATCATCTTTAGATGGATCAAAACCAGCACACATCCCTGCGTTGCAAGAAAGGGAAGGATGCATGCTGCTTCCGTTACCAGTGCCATGACCTATCTTTTCTCCACTTTCAACAGAATCAGCTTTTGTGGAGCCGTATATTTTTGATCCACTGTCGGCTTGGCCGACTGACCGAGAAACCGCATCTTGGCTGTCTCCATGAGGTTCTTCTCGATCTACTTCAGGTACAAATTCATCCATTAATCCAGGTCCTGGAGCTGATTCACCAGTCTGACCCATTGTCTCAGTAAGCTCGGCAATAGGTTCAGCATCACCTACAACACTCTCAGCTCTGTGCAGAGAAGCAGCATTTCCATGAATTTCAGCCTCATGACTAGCTCCCATGCCAACACTGCCACCACTAATTCCTAAACTAAGCTGATCCCTTCCGAAAGCAGGAGCTGTTTCAGCATTAATGACCTCCTCCCCTTCATTTGTACTGCTTCCTCCTATTTCTCTTGCATCACTTCCAGCACCAGCATGTGCATTAGCGCTTTGCTGTGCTTGGTTGCTATAGTTAAGATCCAAGGCATCATTCATTTCAATGTTCCTTTGTGCACTAGAAGAAGGCATATCGATATCATTACCATTACCATCACCTGGATAATACTCAACACTCTCCATAGAATCTTCCTCGGAAGTATGAATAGTATGCATTGCAATAACAGAAGATGCTCTCAGAGAATCCCTAGCAGTCGGACGCTCAACAGCTGCCAGGTCAATTGCTCTTGAGTGACTGAACATACCAGCATCCGGATCAGGGTCAAAGGACAAGTTTCTACTGGGACCAGCTCCAGAAGAAGGACGATAGGCATCAAACAGATCAAACCCACGGGACTTCTTATTCGGGACATCTGAATCTTGTGCAGCATCATCAACTTCCTCACCATCACGATCAATGAAATTTCCTTCTATGCTATCGGCATGCTGCAGCCTATCCTGTGGATTGTCAGCTGTGCTCCCACCTTCCTCAAGGTTACGCTTCCTTGAACTTGGACCACGAGACTCATATGAGGTTTCACAATCACCTACTTCACTGCCTGTAGGCTGTCCAATCATCAGATCCCTTCCCATTCCTCCATTATTGAACCGCTCCGACATAGCAGGCATGGCAGATTGAGGTGATGGTAATCCTCCAGCCATTGTTAGGTTTACGTCTACTCCAACAAGTGATAGTGGTTTTCCCTCATCTGTTGCTGCTTCATCACGCCCTTCATCTTGACCTCTTTCCAGCCCATCAGTAACCCACTCATTGATACCGCTGGCGGCACTAACTCCACGTGTCAGTGTTAGCTTTCTGCCTGTTTCAGGCGCATCAATGTTATTCGGACTGAAACGAGAAGGACGTAACACATGTCTAAAGTCCCACATCTTGACTGTAGCTCCACACAGGTTACAATCTAACAACGGTGACCTCATGCTGCATCCAGAATCTCCAACGGGCAATTTGCCTTTCCCCTTATCTTTCTTGGCTGATGCAGAAAATGAATTTTTGTTATGTTCAACAAAATGGGGATAGAACCGTTCATCAGGTCCAACTGAGGGTGCATTTTTAGCCGAATGCGTTGAATTTTCTTCAAAGTCTTGAACATTTGGAAGCCACCTAGGCTCCCATCCACACAGGCTTATGAGCTTCTGTGCCTACAAACTCATTGATAAAAGCAACTAAATTAAAGAAAGACCCAGAAACTGGAGGCAATGCAACATAATAGCGTGTTAGCGGCAACAAAAAAAACATAGCGTGTGTACATGAAAAGAGATCAGCATACTTGAGAGTATCTACAAGAGAAATCTTGGTGGATATCAATTCCTGCTGTACTCTCTGCTCTGCAGCCTAAAATACCAGAAAAAAAGGTAATTGACTGGGACAACAGACGGTCAATTTGTGTGCTCCGGGTAAGCTTCATGTTCTCAATTGCAGATGGTGCAATCACAGGAAGAGAGGTAAACTGTAAAAGCCCATCACAGCGATCTTTGAAACCTCCAATAAGAGCTGATTGTGTAAGATGAAGCTGGACCAAGCTGTCAGCACAGTTATTGCCTCTCCAGGGACAACTATTCTGGTGTGCTGCATCAAGCTGCTCGGCAAAGGATTCTCCAGCATTTGCAACTAATAGAAGATACAAAGAAAGGTTTCACAGCTGAACAAAATTCAGTTTGCAAACAGAGATTGCCAATCTATTTCCAGCCTAGCACAACAGTAAGACCCAAGTAATAACAGTCATGAGACTGCACATTGCAGATAGTTTTTCTTTTGAGTTATGTCAGATGTTACTTGACCAATAATTTAAAACATTGGATATCCATACATTCTTTAGTAAGACCCAAAATATCTAAGCATGGTTCGATGAGAAAGGTGCATTCATTGCTGCTACCAGAATCCTAAACATTTGGAGTTTCTGGTGCAAGGAGGATTTACTTAAGTCCCAGGGCCAGAGTAGTTTACAGACTTTGTTAAATTTTCCAACTTTGAATCACCTTGTATCCTACAAAAATACCCTCTATATTCGCATGAGGTTACTGAAAACACTGTGATACGTCCCATGTATAAACTCTACTCTCACCTCAGAATATCAAGCTCTGTTCATGATGCTTTGTGTGTTGCCATATGAAATCTGTATATATAGTTCTTGACTACCTTTTCGCATACAACAGTAAATCAAGTTACAAATATTCTAGCAGTCGGACATAACTTGTCAAAGTAGACGACAAGGTGAAATATAAACATTGGCAAAAGCACCGATAAAAAAGCTAGCTATCATAAGTAAAACATTATAAATTGAATGTGCAGTGTCATGGTTTGAAAAAAAAAATGCATAATCTACAAATTCATTGGATATTCAGTAACCATTTTTTCCTCAACCAAACACATAGATGCCTTATTATCGCAATGGGAAATAAGGTTACACTAAAAATATTATTTATTTATATCTGATCATTCAAAATACAATATGGCCTGCACTATCTCCAACCTTACATTTAGTAGCAGAGTAAAGAAATGTAACTTGTAAGACAGCTATACATAACAACCAGTCACTTAGCATAGTAGTAAATCTATCACAAAACAAAAGTATATCAAGAAAAACATACCTTCAACAGGGGACCAGGATGTCAATGCATTGAAGATTAGATGTGCACCACATGACTCACATTCAATTTTGTCCAGGTCAACGCATTCACCCAACCTCTCTGAGCACAGGCCAATGAACTAGCAGCCTGGAAAAATGAACGTCAAATCACATAACTAATATTAAGAAATTCAGAAGTTGAAGGATCCCTATAAAGGTCAAGCAAGCATCCAGCAAATGCCTGGCCAGATTAGCACAACATCCTTCATTTTAAAGAAAGACAAGGTTAGCAAATTGGATAGTGCAGCCTATATTGGTGTTTTACTGACTAATGACCACCAAGATGTGGTCGCAAGACTATAAATTATGCAATCTGATACTCAGCTGCTGAAAGCAACATCCAATTTCAAGCAAAGTAAACAGCGTTTAAATACCACTTGCAATGAGCAAAATGGTGAAATAGTAGCTTCTTTCGAATATATCAAAGCAAGAATTTTATGTTATAGCAGATATGAAAGTGGAGAGGCCTATATGTGCATAATGATTTGGATTATGATTCCATGGCCACATTTTTCAGACCTATGGCATGTTTTGCATTACTGCCACCAACAAATGGTGCCAAGAGAAATGTGCAATCAATGAACCAACATTATCCTATCATTATGGAGTTAGCTTCAGGGACAACTTGTGTGGAGGAGAGATGAATGAGCCTATTTAGTTGTACACTAAAGCCCAAAGGAGCAATATATGGTACATGCAACACAACACAAGAGAAACCCTAAAGCATGTGAAATGACACGGGTACCATAGACCCTTGTAGTCCCAAATAGGGAAGATACCTTCGGTTTAGAAGCCCAAGTTGAAGGCTTAAATGTTGCCAGTCGGCGAAGTAAGTCTCCACGTTCCCATGGTCTACATGATGGTGCAGAATCCATAGCGGTTCCAGCTGCATCAAAACTGTGGGAAGGATGATAGGCATGTGCAGCAACTTGTGACGATGAGTCAACTCTGGAAGCTTGTTTGCCACCCAACCAATCTATGCTTGCAACATTAGTTTGCATGGCAGGTGATGAGGCACCGGCAGAACTGAAAAGCAAAAGGGGCTTCAGTGCAAGCTTTGGAAAAAAGAACGAAAAAAATTCTGGAGAAAGGATTCTTTCTGGCTTTATGGATTCCGCGCAGAAAAGGTTCACATTGACATTCTGTAACTAACCGTAGCCACGGCAAGGTGCCAGGACATGAGCAAGATCACAACAGAGATAACTTGGGGAAACGGACAAGGAAAGGTTTCCCTCCAATTCAATTTAATTCTAGTTCATTGTCTGGGTTCTCCCTTTACATGGCAGTGGCTTATAAGCCAGAGGGCGACTCTGCCCTGTGGGCCCGCGCACATATATGACATACCAACACCAAATACATATGCAGACTTGTTCACGCTGTTGGCACAGTACCAACCATGACATGTTAGCTTGTCATCCAAATAAAATGACTATTTTCAGGTTTCAGCATTCAAGCATAGAAACTATAGCATCATTTACAGATCTAACATCACAAAATGAATAAAGAATGAGGCAATGAGCTATCTAGATCTAAAGTTAACAACACATACATGAGCTCCAGTGGCTCAATCCTATGCTACCACACCATCAAATGAGCTACAGCTCTCCACTGATTTATGCAAACTGCAATCCTTCTCAAATCTCAATTATAATACTATGACCAAACCAGCATAGGCAATAATAGCATGCATACAAAGCAGCTCTACATATCCAACAGCACAAATGTAGCATGCCCCCTAATCATAATATATTTAGCAGCAAACCTGTGTAAGCTCAAATCGCAGAGTTATGTCAGCCAATGCCAACTTTTATAATTTGTACCACTATACAGCAGCATAAACCACTCTAGCAGCTCAAACCCTGGTGTTTTGCAGCCAAAAGGAGAAGTAAAACTCAGCCAGCTACACTTGATTTTCACCAACCAGGCACCTATAGCTGATGTATGCCATCAAATATCCCATGCTTTCGCATACAAAGGAGTGCCCTAGGTTCAATCAAAATTCCATAATCGAATTTGAGCCACGGCCTCCACAAATCCAACCTCGAATACTACAATAGGTCTTTTGGGCCAGGTAAAATCCACCTTCCTTACGCAGAACCAGCACCCTCACGACCAATCCGAGCACTGAGACCCTGATTCCCTAACCAAGCAGCAGCGCCTACAGCTAATAAGAATCTAGAACCAAAAAAGTACAGAGGTCCCGAGGCGCGACCGCCACCGTACCTGGCCACCGGGGTCTGCGGCGGCGACGAAGATCGGGCGACGGCCATCGGCGTTTCTGCCACCGCCCCCGACGAGCTCCTCACCTCCTCTCGCATCTCCCCTCTCTCTCTCTCTCTCTCTCCGTGGCGCCCGCGCCTCTCGCGCTCTCCTGGGCGAAATGAAATGGGGAAAAGATTCCCCCGACCACGACGCGCCGGGCGGCGAATTGATGCGGCCGTCACATCGACCGTTAGTCCCCATCTCACGCCGTCAATTCGAGCCCCCGGGAATTCGGCCCATGAGGCCCACGATAGGCCCCCAAGGATTCTGTGGGCCCATGGGCTCCTCTTCATCGAGGAGCAAGTGGACTGTCCACTCTTCTTGCGGTCGGATCCCCTGGCGGGTCGGGCTGCGGAGCACGGGCTCCGGCGAGCCGCTGACGAGGGCTTGTGCGGCGAGCGAGCTCGTGGCGAGAGGAGATGGACGAAGCGAGCACCTCCGCGTCCGCCGGCGCGACGAGGCGCGCCTTCCCGCCGGCGAGATCGGGAGGTGAGTCACGCTCTGATGGCTGGGCTCGCTTCGATTCGATCGCGTCGCGTCGCGTCTAGGTTTCCACGCTTACGAGCGGTGTGGTCTTCGGGAGATAGTAGCCTCTGATGATAGGGTTACTAGCTCTGCGCGACCCTGAGCTTGCATAAACGCTGAATTCGAGCGTGAAGATGCAGTTCACGCTGTTGATTTGTTTTTGCGTGTCACGGAGGTTGCTTGCTTTTGTGGGGTTTCTCTCTCTAGCCACTACAATTACAATCAATTTATCTGTACAGTATTTCAGAACAGTATTTCCGGTGTGGGCATGCTAGTATAAAGTTACGATGATACATTTGGTGAGTCTTTCTAACACAGCACTGGATCATCATGTGGACTACTGGCGAGGACTACATTTGGTGTGGGCATAAAGTTAGTCACCATCTGGACTCGCGATCTGTATCATCATTTTTCAGAATCATGTGGAACACAACACTGATGAAACTACTGGCAGATTATGTTGTATTAACTTGTGTTTCCTTGACTGGCAACTACTGAATCTGGACATAAGAAGATTATATGGTCGATTTCTTTTGCAAACTTTGAGAATTCAGATTATGTATATATTCCATTCATTGTTGCGTGCTGCAATGGTTGTCACTTGTTCTAGTTTAGTACACCACAGAGTCAATCTGGTTTTCCTTCTTTTTTAAGTTTGTTTGTTTTCCAGTTTTCTATAGGTTCACCCAGCAGAATCTCCCAGCTTGGAAGCCAGCAATGACACCTGGTCGTGTAAGTTTGCTCTGATCCTATTGATAGGTTTGGCAAAGACTGTTTCATGCGTAGTTCAATTAATGATATTTTACTTCACTGTTTTCAGTTAATAGCCATGTTCTTAATTGTCGGAATCATTTTCGTACCTTTTGGGCTTCTTTGTCTCCAAACTTCAAATCATGTAATTGTTCTGCTCCCTCTGGTAGATATTGATGTTCCTTTAATCTTTATATCGCTAGGTATAACACTGGTGTGCTCATTATTCTGGTCCAGGTTGCAGAAATCATTCAGCGCTATGATGTTGACTGTGTGCCTAATGCTTACAGAGGAAATAGGCAAGCTTATATTAAGGACAGCTCAATTTCAAAGAATTGTAATCTGCAAGCGAAGGTAGATCGTTATGTGATCGTAACAGAAGTTATCTTTATCTTGTCCACTTTTTGCAGACTATATTTCTTCGTCTGTGATTCACATAGCTAAAATTCCTTAGTTCAGCTTGGCGCCCTGAGATTGCATCAGACTATGCTTCCTTCTTCTCTTTAAATTTCTATTTTACTGTGGCATGGACATCTGCAGGTTCTGGAACACATGAGAGCACCAATTTATGTTTATTATGAACTTGAGAATTTCTATCAGAATCATCGCAGGTAATTATAACATCATACATTTAGTTTCATGGTCATTTTATCTTTATTTTTAATATAGGTTCATGGCCATTGTATCTGTTGGATGGGAGTAATGTTTTTATTGATCTTGCTGAAAAAAAAAATATATCAATGATGGACAGGTATGTCAAAAGTAGAAGTGATAAACAGCTGCGTTTTGGGGCGAAATACACGGCTGAGTCATGCAGTCCTGTTCAGTGGGATAATAATGGTTCCCCAATTGTTCCCTGCGGCTTGATTGCCTGGAGCTTATTCAATGATACATATGGTTTTACTCTTGGGTCCAAGGAAATAAAGGTCAACAGGAAAAACATTTCATGGAAGAGCGATCGGGAGCATAAATTTGGCAAAGATGTGTTTCCTTCCAACTTTCAGAATGGAACCTTGATTGGAGGGGGAAAACTTGACCCTACTGTTCCAGTGAGTACTATACTAAACTACAAAGACGCTAAGGGTCTGTTTGGATTACTAGGGCTAGTTACGAGTTGGTGCTAAAATTTAGCTCAAACTAGCTGGAGTTGGCTAACGACTACTTCAAGGCTTGGCTAAAAAATTAGCCTACCTATAGCTCACCTATTTGGATGAGCTAGAGCTAATTTTGGCAAATTTTTAGCTAATTAGCTAAAATTAGTCACAATGCATCCAAACAGGAGAGCTAATAGGCAGGCTAATTGTTTAGACAAGCCTTCAACTAGTTGTTAGCCAACTAGCTAAGCCAACCTTAGCTAACCTGAGCTAATTTTTAGCCCAACTTGTCACTAGCCCTAGCTCATCCAAATAGGCCCTTAAGTATTGTTGATAGGTTTCTCAAGCCTCGGTAGCATATAGGACTGCCAATGTACACTTTGTCTTTAGTCGATATATTGTCAAACTAAGAGCTTTGTTTTAAGTTAGCTGAACAATTGCATTTTTTTTTTTTTCAGCTCAGTGAGCAGGAAGATCTTATTGTGTGGATGCGTACTGCTGCTCTTCCCAAGTTCCGAAAGCTCTATGGTGTAATTGAAGACGATCTACATGCTGATGAGAACATAACTATTCTCATAGGAAATAATTACAACACCTACACTTTTGGTGGAAAGAAAAGCATAGTTCTTTCAACTGCATCCTGGCTAGGTGGCAAGAATGACTTCCTTGGACATGCTTATATTGTCACTGGTTCATTGAGCATCTTCATATCAATCCTCTTTGCTCTTATTCATGTGAAGTACCCAAGGTACGCTCACATTATCTATGTTTCTGCCTGTTATTGTTCACAAAGTACCAAACACACAGGCTGTGCATTCGCTTGTGAACAGATGAAACCTCCTTCTCAGGCTTTTTTTAAAAAATTCTTGGTGTATTTTCTGGGGTCATTTTTAAGCTATATATAACTCTTTTCTCATATTTGATGAACTCACAGGCCGCAAGGTGACCCTAACTGCCTATCCTGGAACAGGAAAAACAGCAATAGCTAAGGAGGAGCCTGTATCTACCATCTATGTGGGCGTCTGTAGGTACCAGCCCCAGCTAACATGCATTAGGTCCCCTGTAAGACAGGCTATTATACATCTCATATCTATCTGAAACAAGTCAGACACTGTGCCGCTGGGTTAATCCCAGATGAAGAGAAACTGTGTACATCATGTCTTTCAGAAATACTCTAGTCTGAAATTCCGACACATCTGCTGCGCATCAAGGTTAACTCCTGGAGGTTTCTCCAATGCTTCATTTATAAGAATGCAGAGTAATTTGAAAAATGAAATTATGGTGGAAATTGTAGTATCCGGCGAAAGCGAAAATGCTTGAGCTTTGACAATTGAAAACAGCTGGGTTATTCTGTCTTGCCTGCTGAGAGAGACGCAATGCCAGTCTCAGCCCTGAACTCGAAAGCTCGTTTTAATTCTCATGGCGGGACAACATTAATTAATTTATGTTAATTAATTTTGGAGTTCTCTCCGTCACCGAATATATGTCGGCGTGATTGCTATCTATCTATGCTATCCGATATAGCCTTTGAAGGGGGCTGTCGCGGTCCTGACGATGCACTCGAGGTTGATGGCATTTATCAGCCGCAGCCAGCAGATGGTGATGGCCCCATGAGTGAGCCGTGGAGGCTACGTCTCGCAGGTGCGCGGGCGAGCGAGCGAGCATCGGTGACGCCAAGTCGACAACCAGCGGCTCAATCATCATTCCCTTGGATTTGACGGCATGCGCATGTAATCTCCCTGCTTTGAGATGACCTGTGGCTGCTTGGAATGGGACGCGACGCGATAGTTCTCCGTCGTCCTTGTCTTTTTGACGTGACACTCGCTCCGCTTTGGCTGGACCAACCACCACGATACTATTATGATGATAATATAAGATTTTTTTAAAAAAAAAATTAAGGAAAAAAAAGAAGGCTATCAAGTCCCGCCGATCGCATCGCGACTTGGTAGTGCGCAGTGCTTGCGCACGTACAGTAGATGCAGCAGGTGTTGGCAATCGTAGGGTGTTGTCATCCACGTCTCTCTCTTTTGCACTCACCTCTTTGGCCCTTTCATCAGTCGGTCATCGGTGATCAGGAACGGCGGCAGAGTTGCGGCGATTCCGTAGCGGCGGCACATCGCTGTCTCCTTTTCCGGTTTGGGTAGGCTAGTGTGTGAGTGCTCACATCGGGGTCATCATCACCGTGCAAATGATTGCGCTGCCAGTTCCGTTCCCGTTCAGACAGGTTTGTTTCCTCAAGTCTCAGCTGCATCCGTCGGCCGTCCGTCGCCTGGCCCTGCCTGCCTGGTACGCAAAAGCTGGGGTTTTGTTCAGGCGCTGCTTCGAACTCGCACGTCAGTCACGTCTCCGTCCCTAATCCCTACTGTAATCCCCACCAGATGAGTACTACTAGCACTAGCAGTGCCGATTCATAAGAGAGAGGTGTGTGTTTATGGTCCTGGCCTCTCCGCGTACCTACCGTCACTCACATCACAGGATACGACGAGGCCGCCACTGTTGCCGTGGTGGCTGGCTACCAACGTCAGCGATCAGCAGAGTCTGCTGGGGCAGTGGATCTGCTTTTGGTGGACCAACAATGAGTTAAGCGTGGCATACAGCGCCCTACAGTGCCTGGCCTGGCCCATATACGAGTACTACTTACTACCGAGGGCATGATTGAGATTTGAGAGGCCCGAGCGCCGGGCCCTGACCTTCGTCGACAACTCGACATGTCTCCACGCCCACGCCGATCCATCGTCCACACAAGTCAGAAGTCACGATTCCACCTTCCGGGCGGCCGAAACGTGTCTCCCGGCGCGGCCAATGGCGACTGGACAGGCGGCCAGGCGCGGCGCGGCCAATCAGCGGCGGCGGGCCGCGCTTTGGGGGCGCCCGTACTGCGTATCGCGGCAGGGTGGATTAATCTACTCCTCCGTGTCGTAAGCACGGATCCATTGCCAATAAACTACGTTGTACGATCACTAGCCAGCGTCTGCCGCTTTCATGTAAAGCGCGCGCTTAACCCTTTCCGGCACAATTAGTTTATCTAATCCTTCCCCGTCACGGCGCAGCCGGCATGGCCTCCTTTCCTCCGGCAGGACAGGGGCTCTGCTTTCCATTCCATTTTCATCCACCATCATCGGTCTCTCTCTCTCTCTCCCAAGGTCTCCCAAGGAAGCAATGAAGGAAGGAACGGGGCGGATCGAATAACGTACGAACGGTGGGGCTGGGACGCTTTTGCTGGCGCTGGCGCGGTAGCCGTGCGTGCTTCTTGCATGCCGCATGCACGCGATGCGAGGGTTGGACTTGGATCCTGGCCGAGGCTGCGACCAAAGTTTCTCGGCACATTCCAGGCATGCATTGCATGGTCCCTTTTTCATTAGGAAAAGTGGCGCGCCACCTGCACGCCGCGCCGCAGCCGGCAGGCGGGGGCGGCTGCCCGCAACTCACAGCCTACAGACCTTTTTCCGCTCCACTCTCGTTTTCCTTTTCTTTTATTTTTCGACCAAAAAAAACTTTGTGCTCTTCACAATAAACAATCTTCGACTCACCTGAAAACGAACTCATAGGACGTCCTTATGCTGCTAATTTCTCTATCAATAATGAGATGGATGCCCGGCGGATCGCCAGTTGACCACTGCATGCGACTGCAGGCAAGGAGATGACTGTCACATCAATGCCGTGCAGGTGACAGGGTTTCTGCCCGTCTGAATCGACATGTGCAGCAGCAGCAGCAGCATGCAGCACGATCAGGCGATCTGGTGGCTGCCGCCGTCATCCTTTCCCCACGGCGCCGGCCGGTGCAGGCGCGCGGTTAGAGAGACCAGAGCAGATGTCAGCACGCAGCCTCGCCGCCAACGCCGACGCCGTCGTCGGCAGCCATTGCCAAATGCCAAGCCGCGCACTGCCGCCGCCCAGCGCGCTGCGGCGAGAGAACTATTGGGACCTCCGACCTCACATAGTCACATCGGCGCCAACCACGCCGTTAAGGACGCAAGCAGAACCGAAAGGGCAAAGCCGTTGCGCTGTGCAGTACCAGATGTGCAATTTATTGGGCAGCAGCAGGTGTGGGAGGACCTGCCGACATTTGTACTGCGATTCAAATGGACTCTTGCATGAAAATGAGGCCGAGGGTTTTGTCCACTCTACCCAAGTTCCGAGTGTGCTACCCCCTCACTACTATACCATCTATGGGCTACAGTGGTAGTACTCTTGCTACGTGGCTAAGCATTTGGATCGTCTCCTTAGGTTTGTTTGGCTGCTCATTTTATGTTGTTGGCTCGAGGATCAGGGTATATAAATTCTCTGTTTAAATTGACTAACTGTGTATGACTAGTGGAATTGCTTGTTCAAAAATATGAGTATGGTCCAAAACGAAAAGAACAAACCAAAACAAACATAACATTTTTTAATGGTGCTTTCTTAACAGAATCTGTAAAAATCGCTAGACACCCAGAGTAGTCAACTAGTCATGACAACCTCTTTTGGACTTTGGCCCTTTGGTCACAGTGGTTCACCACCTTCCTTTTCGATACTAGCTTCGTCCCTTGCTACCCATATTGACTTTCATTGTCATTTCAGTTTGTATATATTCAAATTAGCATCCAAGGTGCTAACTATTCGACCATTATTTTTGCAACTAGCTCCACTTGTCCGGGGGATGGCTAGGAAAACTCAAAATGATACTCGTGACACCACATCACATACCCCCCACGTGCATAGGAATCCCTAGAAATGCTTATTGATCGCACTCCACATCTAACTCACTTGGTTGCAGGTCTATTTGTTGCTCATGGGCTAATAAAACCACAAAAAACCCATAGCACCAGCTAGTCGAGTGCCAATAGAGATCATAATGGCAATATGATGAAAGACAGGCCTATAAGATAAATAGAGATGTTGCGTACAGAATCGACATTGATGTGATGAAGCCTATAGGTTGTATAGGTGCTAGTAGGAACTTATTAGGAGTCGTAATGCCAATAGAGGTCTCATCATCTTCTAGATAGGAAACAAGGTGCTATTTTGTAATTTCTAATATAACAAGACCTAGATCTACAATTTTCTCTAAAACATTATTATTTTATAAAGAAATTAGATTCTAACAACTAATCTGCATGAAGCAATGTATGGATGCAAATATGTTTATTGCATAGTAGGGCCAAGCCTTCTTGCATGTTAGCCATTCAATAACTATTTAGTTTCTAGAGCCACCTTAAGTGACTTTTGGTGTGCATCACCCAACGATAGATGAAAATACCAATGCATCTTCGTATGTCACCTCTCGCCTAATGAGCCCACCTCAAAAGATGTAGGGTGTGCTTGGTTTCTTTTGTTAGGGAGATTGTGTTGATTGCCTTGCTAAACTAGGATATCTGGTTGAGTGCTATATTTGGATGTCAAGCAACATATGCTTTGCTTAAGGCACGTGCGAGCGAGACTAGCCTTGCTACTAGAAAGAGAGAGAGTCACTTTGGCTCTCCCAAAACTGGCAAGCTATATTTGGCATGCCAAATTGGCAGGTAATGTGTTGCCTTTCTAGACTAGAATGGCGGGTTGAGTGAAGCAAGTTATCCTCGAAACATGTGTGGGCAAGACTAGCCTTGCTAGAGAGAGATAGCAAACTAGCAGTTGCCATCGCCAGTGAAGCAAGGCAAGCTTGGTAAATTAACCAAGCATGCTTGCACATTATTGAACACGATACAATGCGACATCTTGCTATAGGCCCAAACCTGTCTTAATGTATCCATTTCATTAATAGTGGAAGAAAATCCAATCACGTCTCTATACATGCACCCTTTCCTTACCTTGTGAACCTAAATCAAGTGACGACAATACAAATCAGACAGGTGGCATTTCTTGATAGTTGTCTACGCACATGTAGGATCGCACACTATCTGGCAAAGCATCCAACGAGATAAAACATAAGCACATATCTGTATGCAGCCCCCTCGTCCTTTGCGCGTGAGGCTACAAGCTTGACTCCACCTACTATGCATGCAGAAAATGAAAACGCTTCTACCCTTCCATATGTCTCTCCTTGTATCGATGTGTCAAGTAGATCTGATGCCTATTCTGCATGAAGTATTGCATGTCGCCATGCACGTGTTATCTGGCAAGGCGAAATCTTACTAACAGTTATTTTTTAGCAAAGAACTAGCTGTTAACCATTCAATCATTGCATGTCGTCGTACAAGTATTACCTGGCAAGGCAAAATCTTATTAACTCTTATTGTTTGGCAAAGAACTAACTGTTAACCATTTAGCCATTATTTTCGCATGTAGCTCAGTTGTTCCATTAGATGGCTAGGGAACTCGAAATGAGACTTGTTGACACTCAAAAGTTTGTACTCCTACTCGTGACGGGTCTCAAAAAAAAAAAAAGTTTGTACTCGTGACACCGCATTACATATTCCCATGTCCATACTCCATAGGAACCCTAGAAACGCTTAAATGACCTGTAGACATTGACTAGGAAGTACTACTCCGTAGGAACTAGGAAGTGACCCGCTCCCGCGCGCCTTTTTCCATCCGAAAGGACTACCGTTCTTGGATCATTGACCACAGTACGGGCTCACCGACCCGTGAAGTGTGAACCAGTCGACATGGCGCACGATGCCGGCCGGTACCATCGGGCTCGCGCGGAGGCGGAGCGCGCCTCGATCGTCGGCACAGGCGAGTGAGTGCCGAGGGCAGAAAAGGCAAGTGGTGGGAGGAACGCTATCCGTTACGCACGGCACGGCACTCGGCGCCGTACGGCCGCGGCATCACTCCCCAGTCCGCAGCAGTACTACGCGAGACCCACCCACCCGACGACGCGTTCACGGCCTCGGCGACCAGACCAGTGCGGGCATGGTAGGGCAGGGCACTGAGGCTGAGGGCAGTGCAGTGCCGCAGACGGCAGATCTGACACTCGGCCGGCCGGCCCCCCTAAAGCCTGCCGCCGCCGCTGTCTCCCGCTACCCTCTACCCGCAGCAGCACCAGCAAGCAGCTTCTGCCTCTCCCTCCGCCGCGCGCCCCGCGCGTGAGGAGAGAGACGGAGGAGGCAGCGAGCGTCCAGTACTCCAGCGTGCCAGCGCGGGCGGGAGCCGGAGAGGAGAAAAACACGGAGGAGAGAGGGGGGAAAAGGTGGCACGTACAGTACGAGAGTAGAACAGGCGATTAGGCAGGCAGGCGTGGCAGGGCAGCGTAGAGCGTAGGGATAAGACCGTTCGCAGCGCTCGAGCAGCACAGCAGCCGGGCCGACGGACGGACGGACGCGGCCGGCGCGCAACGACCACGACCACCAGCACGCCGGGGAGCTGAGCTCCTGAGCCGTTGCCGCATTCCAGCAGCTACAGCTAGCTACTAGTCCGGCCGCCTAGCTCTGGCACCGAGCCGAAAACCGCCAGGCGCCAGCCCACGCACCTGGCCCCATAAAAGCGCCGCATTCCTCGCCGCGCCAGCAGCCAGCGTATGAGCAGCGCCTGCAGCAGGGGGATGGAGGCAGCAGCCGTGGGCGGCGACGGGGCAGCAGCGGGCGCGGGCGACGCCGCGCCCGCGGGCCGCTCCCAGCAGCATGGGGCGCCAAGCGCGGCCGCGGCGGCGCCGTGAGGGGCAGCGAGGCGGAGGCAGCGGCGGCGGCGTGGGGCCAGCCGCCGGCGCAGGCGCTGCCGCTCCCGCCGCCGCAGGGCCCGGGGCGGGGTCCCGGATCTACCGCGTGCGGGCCAGCGGGGGCAAGGACCGCCACAGCAAGGTGTACACGGCCAAGGGCATCCGCGACCGCCGCGTGCGCCTGTCGGTGCCCACCGCCATCCAGTTCTACGACCTGCAGGACCGCCTCGGCTTCGACCAGCCCAGCAAGGCCATCGAATGGCTCATCAACGCCGCCTCCTCCGCCATCGAGAAGCTCCCGGAACTCGACCCGACCGCCTTCGCCGCACTCCCCGCGCCAGGCGACGCGGATGCCAGCGGCAAGGACAAGCAGCAGCAGGGCAGCAAGTCCGCGGGCAGCAGCACGTCGGAGACGAGCAAGGGCTCCGAGCTCTCGCTCTCGCGCTCCGACGGCCGCGGGGGCACTGGCGCCGGCGCCGCGCGGGACAGGGAGGTCACCGTGGCCAGCACCTCCGCGCAGGCCGCGTCCTTCACCGAGCTGCTCACCGGGGTGGCGTCGGGCGGCTCCAGTAGCGCCGCCGAGCACAAGCAGTCCTGGCACCAGCAGCCCAACGTCTCCGCGGCGGCCGCCGACTGCGTCGGCATTGCGCACCACGGGAAAGGTGCGCACGGGCTGTCGACGCACGGCTTTTCTGGCCCCACCGCCGCCAAGTTTGGCAATGCGCCTCCGTTCGGCCTGGTGCCGGCGCCGCCCTTCAACTTCACCAGCCCTATCGAGATGCCTCACTTCTCGCTCGGTCAGGACACCTTGGCGGCGTCCTCGGCTGCCGCTGGGGACTACAGCCTCAATTTTTCCATGTCCTCAGGTTTCTTGGGTGCCGCCAGTAGGGGGACCCTTCAGTCCAATTCGCAGTCCAACTTCTCAGGCCATCATCACCAGCAGCTCCAGAGGCTGGATGGCCCGATCTTGTTTGGTCACGCTCACGCTGCGGCGGCGGCGCATCCCGCATCCGAGAACCAGCTGACGGCATCCGCGGCATTACAGCTGTGGGACGGGCTCCGGCACTCCGGCATGAAGGAGAAGAGCAAGAACTGATTGCTCATTCTTCAACGGTAAGATGACAACCTCTTAGAGTCTGGAAACTTTTTATCTTTGTCGCCCGTAATGTGCTCAAATTGTCATTTCGCCATGATTACCTTACCTTCTTCGTGGCGCTCGAGGTAGCCTCGTGCCCATAACGTCCAAGACCAAGAGTCTTGTTCTGTTCCATTTGACTTGACGGGTACCTCCGCTTTGCATGATCTGGTGTTACAGGTGTCATTTGCTCCTCATTGGAGAGGATTTTGCATGATCACATGGCTTCTGATTGGCATGCATTGCATTTTATTGTATTAAATTGCTTTGCTGTGTGCTGTAGCTACGTAGCATTGCTGAAAAGGGATCGAGCACTACCTTTGCATGCATAAAAGGCTAAATATGCAACAGATCTTAACTGGAGCGAGTTTCTGTTCATGTATCACAGTATTTTTTTATTTTATTTTTTTCTGGATGAATGAACTATTGGGACGCAATCTAGTAGTGCAATAATCTGATTTGTACCATAGCAGTTCACTGTAACAAGGAAGAGGCTTCATCCCCTTGGATGACTTGATGTAGGTAATTTGAGATCTTAGGTTTGTGATACAACATGCGCATCTGCTTGCTTTGATACGATAATATGGACTCCCAGTTAAAGCTCGCTGGAATATGATATGAATTTTTGAGTGCCCAGACAAACTTTAGCTTAGATGCCAAGGAATTTGAAAACAAATGCAATCGGCTAAAACCCTAATTATAAAATTGCAGACCATAAAGTTATTCCACATTCATGCAAAACCACCTTATTACTTCTCATGACCCACGAATCTATACTTGGTGATCTGTTTGTGCAAGCCATGCTTGGCCGCCTACTGCACCCCAGGGCTTTGATTGTGTGCTGGCTCAATATTGGCTCAATGCAATCGGAAGTTCCACCATACTCGACTCCGCTTGCTATATGATCTTAAACATGACTGGGTCAGTAGGATTTTACTTGTTCATAATACATGACTATGGCAATAGGACCCTCATATGGTAAGCACTGAACTGTGCATTCTGTATGATGTTTGATCAGTTTGTACTATGTGTCCCATCCCATCACAAGGAAAAAAAATGTACATAGTACAGTGTAGCCAGCAAAACATGATTGAGTCTTGACATGAACAAAATGCTTGTGTACTCTACTGAGAGAGAAGTATTTGAATATTATTGTAGTTTGGTGACCTTGGTGATATCAGTTCAAGATCATTAAGTACTCCACCCCACCCCCAATAGACCACTCTGAGCATGCACGTTAAAGAAACCAATTTCCTTTTTTTTCATCATTGCAAACCATTGTTCATCTCTATATGTTCTGTGGTGTCAAAATCTGTTAAATCGTGCTATTGTTAGGTAGCGGTCGCCAAGATTCAGTCTTTATTTCTTGAGATTGGATATGCCACCATTTCTGGTGCTTTGCTTGCACTGAGCTATCCAGAGTTCCAAACTTCTAAGGTGAACTAGATACTTCCAGCCTTATTGATTGAAGGTAGCTTTCCATCAGATGCTATAATAATATAACAGTACTTTCTGAATCGTGATTGGAGAGTGGAGACCTAGACTGCATAGCACAATCTGGAGCGTTAGTTGTTGTTTGTTATACTTCCTAACTACCACAAGTTACTATTTTGTTTGTTATATACTTTTCCCATCTTAGACCTTAGCTTTCTAGTCTGTTAGGACTATGTAATTATGTATTCGGGAATTATGTAATTATGTATTCTGGAATAGCATGGTTTTACTACATTTTTGTGGATAGATACCCATTAGCAGACATTTTTTCTGGAATTAAATAGGTAGCAGATTCATCCAAACTAGCATGATGGAAATGCTATAATATTTTTCCCTTTGAATTGGTGATATTTCATTGATAAATTCTACTATTTAATCTTGAGCAGCACCTTACAAGTTAATTGGCATGTAACAAAAAGAAAAATCTAAAGCGACAGTCACAGTTCCTACATCAACGAACTTCTGTTGACTTCTTCCCATATAAAGTATGATTCAAACTATTGGAAATGATTGTATGCCTCCACATACATAAGTACAGCTTTTTTTTTTTTTTTTTGTTATGCATGGTACTGCATAAGCAAGCACGGACACTGTTAGATATCAGTATCCATTATATTTGCAGTACGCGAGAGATTCGTTTCTCAGAGTTTGCAGTACAGATTAGGCCCTTAACATATATGTCAGACAGTACAGATTTGTCATTAACATTTATGCCGGGTTCTTAAATCTTCTTTGTTTGTCAACCTGCAGAAAACTGAAGACATCCAAATGCTGGGACCGGTTCCGGCAAGAACTCTCTTTTGGTGCTGCTACCAGTTTGTTGCGGTGATGACTGTCAGATCGCCGCACACAAAGCTGCCATGGTTATCATCAACCATCCATCAGTCGTAGTTGCTGCCGTTGATCAAACAATCCCGTGCTTTCCTTTATTTTCTTTCATTTCCTTCCTAGATGCTGTTGTACAAATTTTGTGGGAGATGAGAGTTTAAACAAGTCGTTGTAAGAGTGCTCGGCGATCGCGGTTCTAGTGCTCCCCGCGTCTAACTGCTGGTCTAGACTATTCTGAAATTTGGATGAACAGGTCCATTGGACTTGGACAGGCATCGTGATCATAGTTTCTAAGTTTGGTTTGCGAGATGTCCCTGGTTCAGAGGTCTGAGAGGTGCTGCCATGGCTCTTTCTAGGTGTGATGAATCCTTTGGCTTGACGATTGAGTATTTCCATATTCCTTTGTCCTGACGGTTGAGTATTTCGATATGAAAAGAACATACACTCGGTGTACTGTACTTTTTCTGTCTCTAAATAACTATCGTTATTGGTGTGCGTGTCACAAATTTAACTTGATTTATAGAAAATATGTGCAATAATCTCTAAAGCATAACTTTGACTTCTTGTTTCTATAAAAATATTTATTAAAAAAGATATATATATATATATATATATATATATATATATATATATATATATATATTATGAGAGTGTTTTTCAAGACAAATCTATTCATATTATGTGGTTTTCATGTTTCTAAACTCAACAACTTAAAAGTTATTCATGATTTATATTCTTAATGTTTGATCTAAAAATCTTGTTCAAAATGACTTTCTTTTTTGAGTATCAAGGGGAGTATTTAGACAAAGTTTTTTATCAAAAAAAATGAAAATGATAGCACCTGAATGAAATTCAGAACGTTTGCCACTTTTTATTGATGTCACCAAACGGGCACCGGCACACACAACACAATCGTATCAATTAAAAAAAAATGCAGATCGTAAGATGGCCCATGCAAGCAGACGAGACGGTGATCTCATTTTGGGCCGAGCAACCACGGCCTGTACTCCACGACGAGCTGGTACACCTTCTCGGGCGCGTACAGGTTGGCCGCCACGCTGTCCCGGCGCGCGCACCGCGCCGCCCACGCCGCGAGCCCCGGGCACTCCTCCGCCACGGCGAATCGGCCGTGGCGCTCGTACGTGAGGAACCACGAGGCGAAGGGCGCGGCCGCGACGTCGACGAACCCGAACGCCTCCCCGCCGAAGAACTCCCGGCCGCCGAGCTCGGCGTCGAGCGCGCGGAGCACGGCCAGCATCTCCGCCCGCGCCTCGGGCTCCGGCTCCGCCTCCTCGCCGTCGGGCCTCAGCCACAGCCGCTTCCCGCAGTGGTGGGCGCGGCCGGCGTAGTCCGCCCAGAACCGCGCCCGCGCGCGCGCGTAGGGGTCTGACGCGGCAGGAAGGAGCGGCGGCGTCGCCGGGAAGGCCTCGTCGAGGTACTCGAGGATGACGAGGGACTCGCAGACGGGGCGGCCCGCGTGGAGGAGCACGGGGACCTTGCCGTGCGCCGGGTTGGAGCGGCGCAGCAGGTCGCTCTTGGCGGCGAGGTCCTCCTCGGCGCGCTCGTACGCCAGGCCCTTCTCGGCCAGCGCGATGCGCACGCGCTGCGCGTACGGGCTGCCGAACACGTCCAGCAGCACCAGGCCACTGCCGCCGCACTCGACGCCGGCCATGGGTATGTGAACGAGCGGCGCTGGCTCGCGGCGTGGTGCCTCGGCGTGAGCGGGATCGAGGCCTGGGGGTCTGGCTCTTTCTTGCTTGGAGAGGAGAGACGACGACTGAGCCCGAGGGAGCGCTGCTGGTGGCGTGCGTGGCGTCGAGCTTCCGCGAACCTGTCTGTATATACTATTTCTGGCTGACACTAGTCTATTTTTTCAGAACTTCCCAAGAGACGATTGGGTCGTCGTCAGCACTGGCGTGTCATCTGGTTGTCAGCGCTGATGAGAAAAAAAGGGATAGTGAAAGACCTCAGATACTAGCTGCCTTTGTTTTGTCCAGTCTTTGGTAGTGGATTTATTTGAACATAAAAATGTTAGATTTTTTTTTCTACAGCGTTAAACTTAAAACTTAGAAAAGAACAAAGCTCATTACAATTTGGAGGTAAAGAGGAGTAGTAGCTGAGAGGCTGATGAGTGGACCATTCGATCATCCTCGAGGGTCCGAGGGATGGTGGGTGGCTGGGCCGAGAAGGGCCTAAGCTGTGCTGCCCGTGAAGTGTTGCTGAAGGCAAACGCGCAGTCCGTGCCAACGTACCCAATGGCATGCTTCAAGCTGCCCCCAACGGTATGTCAAAAACTTACATCGGCAGTTTCAAACTATTGGTGAGGGAGTTCGCTTGACAATCATAAGTTACACTGGCTGCGGTGGGAGAAGATTACCAGATCAAAGCAGGATGGTGGGATTGGCTTCAGAGATTTCTCGCTTTTTAACAAGGCAATGCTCGGTAAGCAAGGTTGGAGATTACTCTCGCGGCCGGATTCGCTCTGTGCACAGGTATTGAAGGGGAAATACTATCCAAATGGCGACTTCCTTTCAGCTACTAAGAAAAAGCGAAGCTCGGCTACCTGGCGTTCAATCCTGCATGGGAGGGATGTGCTGACTAAGGGGCTTGTTAAAAGGGTTGGTCCGGGAGATGTAAGTATCTGGGAAGACAACTGGATTCCGGGACTCAGATCGCTGAAACCTACGGTGCGAATGCCCCGTGTGACAGCGGAACGAGTGCAGGATTTGTTCGTCCGGGAACCAGAGTATGGAATGAGGAGTTGGTGTACAAGTCCTTCATGAGACTGGAGGCAGAAGAAGTTCTGAAGATCAAGCCTAGCAGCCGGTGTGAGGAGGATGCCCTCGCCTGGGCACATGAGCGCAATGGCTCTTATTCAGTAAGGTCTGCCTACAGATTGTTGAGGCAAGATCAGAGGGAGTCCACCATGGCTTCCTCGAATGAAGCATCAGGCTCTGAAGACGTGCGCGCTTGGGGGGGCGCTGTGGAAACTGGATGTGCCCCCAAAAATCCGCGTCTTTTGGTGGCGGGTGTTGCACAATGCTCTGCCTTCGAAGTCAATACTGAAACGACGGCATATTTCAAATGAAAGCTACTGTGAGGTATGTGGGCACAATGACGAGTCACTGTACCATGTGTTCTTTGAATGCACTGTTGCAAGAAGGTTTTGTGGGGAGGTGAAAAAGCTCATGGGGGTGGAGGTCCCTAGATTCCACCCGGTTTCCTGGCCCTCAGATGTTTTTGACAAGGTGATGGGTAAACCCGAGACGACGGCAACTGTGGTGTGCGGAGCTTGGGCCTTGTGGATTGGTCGGAATGCGCGGCGCCATGGCAGGAAAGTGTGGGAGCCAGGAAGCAACAGCACGGTACATATCCTCGCTAATGGAGGACCTGGCGTCCTTGAAGCAACCAAAAAAGGTGAAGAAACCGGCCCCAAGAGCAAGGTGGAAGGAGCCGGACCTGGGGTGGATCAAGATCAACACGGATGCAGGCTTCGACCAGGACTCATGCACCGGACGAGCTGGTCATCATTCGCGACCAGTCCGGATCGGTGGTCCGAGGAGCTGCGCAGTGGTTTGAAGGCGTACAAGATGCGATCACTGCGGAGGCCCTAGCAGCAAAGGAGGGTATTGAGCTCGCGTTGGAGCTTGGAATCGATCGGGCGGTTCTGGAGACTGATTGCAAAGGGCTGGCCAACCTCCTGCAAGACCCGAACTCAATGCGGTCATCGATTGGGGGGATATGTTTTGATATAAAAGAGCTGAGCAAGAGTTTCTTAGAGTTTAAATGCAGTTGGGTTAGTGGGGATGCCAATTCTGTGGCCCATGTTTGTGCTACGATGGTGTCGAGTACTAACCGCTCTTACTTTTGGTTAGACTGTATCCCGGACTGGCTAACTGAACTAGCGTCCGGTGATTGTACTCTTGATGAGAATTAATGAAAGCTCTGTTCTAAAAAAAAAGTGGACCATTCGATCGCTACGTTAGCCAGGGGCGAAGCCAGTGACAGAATGACCCTGGTACACAGCTCAAATATTATATGTAACTTCCATAAAACATATGGTAAATTTGAAGCTATTTAGTGGCAAGCTGAACTTGTCGTCGCCCTGCTGTTAGCTAGTTAGCACAAGTCAATAAACGAAGAAAATACATGATTCGATGCGGCCTTGTTTGGATACCCCATATATCTACTTCAATCTACACTGTCAGTGTATACTAAGGTAAAACTTGTTACACCTTGATCCATCTCAATACATGTAGATTGAGGTGAATACCAGAGCTCCTGCCTCGGAAATACAAGATACATGAAATTTGAGGTCCGGGAGTAAAATGAACAAATGGTTGTCCTAAAATAGCTGAAATCTGATTATCCGAATGCGGCGGCGACTGAAGACTGAAGAGAATGGGGCAGGAAGCGGGAAAGGTATGGGGGACCATGGGCTCGATCCAACCTTTGAAGGGCGGCCCTTATATGAAATACACAGGCCACAACTGGGCCCCATAAAGTCCAACAAAGCCCATGTTCGCATTGTGTCGAACTCAGTATAAGGATTTGACTAGAATAAGATTAATTACAAGATACATGGCGCCGTAGGATGAACAGTTGTCCCTCCTCCATCCAATTAGGGGTTGTTTGGATAGAGGAGGATGGGGAAAAGCGGGATAGGGATGGGGAAAAAAAATCGATCCAACCTTTGAAGGCCGGCCCTTATATTAAATAAAGGCCGTAAACTGTTAATAAATGTCCAGGAAGAATAATGTTCGCATAGTGTCGAACTCAGGGGATTTGGAGAATAAGATTAATCCCCATCGAAACGCATCCTCCGGCCCTTAGGGCTGTCCTATACCCTACCAGAGATCTGGCCAGCTGCAGATGTAGTTGCGAGATGAGTATGCGAGACTCCGAGGTTCGAGATTTATAGAGATGGAACCGGGATGATGGCAGTGGAGATAGAATACTCCTATAATTATAAAGAGACGCCGATGTTCGAGACTGGGAACCGGCACGACGTCGGGATCACGCACATCGCAAGTGCCAAATGCTCGAATGCGCTGTTGGAGACGAGTGCTGCCAGCACATCTCGAAAGCACACAAGAAGAACCAAAGACGACTATCTGAAGACGTTACCAAGAACAAATCCATAGGAAACCATTTATTCAGACATGGTGCAGGAGGCAACACGGCGCTGCCACTGCACAAACCAGACGACAAGTACAATAAGGACTCACAACACTGACGAACTCATGAAACACGACTGCTCTGCTGATCACCTACGACCAACAGAGCAACTGGATATGCATGCAGCAATCGACTTATTATTACTCCCAACCGGCCGACCGATGGATCCTACTCGATGCCGAACCTCTTCTTCAGCTCGCAGATGAAGTCGTAGACCTTCTCCGGCGGGTAGAGGTTCTTGGCGACGCTGGGCCGCTCACCGCAGCGCTTAGCCCACGCCGCCAGCTTGGGGCACTCCTTCTCGACGCTGAGGTCCCCGAACCGCTCGTAGGCGAGGAACCACGACGTGAAGGGCACGAGCGCGACGTCGACGAAGCCGAAGGCGTCGCCGCCGAAGAACTTGCCGTCGCCGAGCGCGCCCTCCAGGTTGCGGAGGATCTCTACCATCTCGGCGCGCGCCTGCGCGTGGCCCTCCCCCTTGAGCTTCCACAGCCGCGTGCCGCAGTCGTAGAGCTTCTTGTCCACGTAGTCCGCCCAGAACCGGGCCTGCGCGCGCGCGTAGGGGTCGCCGGCGGGGAGCAGCGACGGCGTCGCCGGGAACGCCTCGTCGAGGTACTGCAGGATGATGAGCGACTCGCAGACGGGGCGGCCGTCGTGGAGGAGAACGGGGATCTTCTTGTGGACCGGGTTGGCGCGGAGCAGGAGCTCGCTCTTGTTCGCCAGGTCCTGCTCCAGGTACTCGTAGGATAGGCCTTTCTCGGCCAGCGCGATCCGGCAGCGCTGCCCGAACGGACTCACCCAGAAGTCCAGCAGCTGCAGGCCCTGGTTCTTCTTCTCCCCGGCCATCTCAGCTAGAGATAATTCTTGGCTCTTGCTCTCGCTTCGTGCGGTTGATTGTGTGGAGGCGTGCAAGCAATCAATGGCGGGTCGAGATCGAGATCGATGCTTGCTGTGGAGGTGGGGATGAATCTGGGACTCTTGCTTTATTTATAGGAACAGGGGTTGGAGCAGAGCTCGAGCCGGCGTGCTCGAGGAGGTTCCGGAAGCTCTTTTTTTCCCCCAAGTGCAGAAGCTCTGGGTTTTGTGTGTGGGTGGTGGTGAACCGTGAACGACGACAGGAGTGTCACACACGCTGACGGTCTGTGTCTGCGCTGCGACTACGGAGTACTCTAGTGCGTTTCGGCGGGAACGGGAAAGATCGCGCGGCGATGTATTCACAGACAGCGGTGTCACGGGTGACGTCACGGGTGGCATCTGGGATCGTGCACGCGGGCAGCGTGCAGGCGACGGGCGACCTCCTGGCACGAGTTGCATTGCCGGGTGGGCGTCATGGCCAGTGGCCACAGAAGATCGGGTCTCTCTACATCTGGGATAGATGGCCGTGTGTATGGGATGACGACAGAGGAGACTGGATTTGCAGTGCTTTGGGATGGGAATGCCCTGCCGCCTGCGGACCGGCAGCGCGGCGCTCCGTTGCGCCGTTGCCAAATGCGAACGAACATGCCTGTCCATTCCGTCCATTGCTCGTACGTACGTACTCGTAAACGAAACGGCTTTTACTTAAAAACGTTTTTTTTGACCAGCTGAATAGCCCATTGATTCTTGTCTAGTACGGTTTGCCACGCTGGAATTGGAAGTTAAGCGCGCGGGTCATCCGCACGTAGTGTACGCACCGCACGGCGCGGCGTGCGTGCTGTGTTCCATCGGCTCCGCTTTGCTGTCACGGCGTGCGTCACGGGGTATCCTCTGCGATTCAGCATGCCGCGTGCGTGCGCACACGAGTGGTGGTAGTGGCTGGCGTGGAGGCGGCCGGGGACGAATGGATGCCGTGCTCTTGCTCCGATCGCATCGCATGCAATGCAATGCAGCCCGCCGATCGGAGTCCAGCTGCACTGCACCCTCGGTTGGCATTCGAGCTCGAGATACCCGACATCCTGAGGATTACCGTGCGCGAGTCGCCGGACGCAGCAGGCGGGCCTCTACTCATGGCCTGATTTTCTTTCTTCGTGCCGGCAGGCGGCAACAGGGCGGCGGCTCGGCACCATCTCGGGCTTTTTTTGTCTTGCCGGTGGGACACAGCGGCAGCGGTGGCCGGCCACAGCCCAGAGCCCACAGAGGATCGGGGCAGGCGATTCGGCGCGGGATGCGATATGGGGTGACGTACTGCTAGTGGTCTGCAGTCTGCACTCGTGCGAAATCTTGCACCCAAAAAGAAGAAAAAAAAGGGGGAAAAAAAAGAATACCTCACCGGGACAGGGCTCCGCCTGCGTGTCATATTTGGAAAACCACGCATGGTTACCAACTTCATTCTCAGACCCAACTTAATCCTCCTTATTAAATCAAGACTATGTACTAGTAACTTTTGTTAAAAAGGACCTCGTTAAATCATGAAATCTATCCTTATCGACGAAAGACCGAAGCCAATAAAATCACTATAAACATCTCGCTATCAACTCTGGGCTGGTAAAATCTCCAGAGATTCGCGAGGTCATGCCCTGTTTGGATTTATAAAAATATTTGAATGCAAAGTATTTTTAAAATATTGAAAAAAGATTATAGTATTATAAAATAATTAGTTTTTGAAAAATCTAATACAAACTAACTTGAGCTAAAAAACTTCGTGCAAACCATAAAAAAAAGTCGTCGTCTAAATTTATAAAAAATCATACATTTAAATAATATGATGCTTATCACAACCTTTATAAAATATCTTGTCAAATAGGAGGACTTATAAGTCGAGTTAAAAGAAAATATTTTAAACGCCTAATTTTGTATAATATCAAATTTTGTGATTTTTTGTGCTAAATTTAGATTTTTTTTTTGCAAAGTGGTGGCTCATTAGGTGTTTGGATATAAAAAATCTTGTAGTTTTTAAAATTATGGTTTTGTCAAAACTATAGTTTTTTTAATTCTTGTTAAAATTCCACTTATGACTTTTTTTCTAGACCATGGTATATGTCACAAATATCCATATTTTGTCTCTATAAATTGCTCAAACTAAGATACTATCAAATGAGTACAATAAAGCAACTTACACACCAGGGAACGGTAGCTTTCGAATGGATCAGGAGTTCTGTAAGTTTCCACTTTCCAGTACGGTTTTCTGGATAGACCTAGCTTCCTACCACCACATGTCACTATCGACAATTCTCGCATTCTGCTTTGGGTAGTAAAGTTTGTAGCAGCTGCAACTTTTTAACTCGCCTGATTGCTGCTAGCATCTATTGCTTTTGGTGTTATTAGTAATTTAATCCGTGTCTTTTCCAACGCAAATGTGAAGGAAATTGAACTTTACATATTTCTTTCTAGCCAGCTTTATTTAGGCCTAAGATTGGGTGTCTTGTGTTGTGTATCGAGAATATTTACTCTCCTATCGTAATTTTATAATATTAAGTATTATAGATTTATCATAATTTATCATTGGAAAGATCTTAAAAAAAAAAAAAAACTATCCCGGGCATTGTGCTTTTTATAATCGAGAAAATCCCGAATTAATTATTATAGATTAATATCATAATTAGTATCATTGGAAAGGGGATTTTTTTAATATAGTATTTTTAATAAATTTATTTAACGATACAAATGTCATATATTTTTCTACAAATCGAGTCAAACTTGTGGTACGAAAAAAAAAAAAATAACAAATATTTTGGGACAGAAGCAGTAACTAATATGTACTCGAAGCTGCTGCAGCTGCACGCGGTGTTCATTTGGCACACTGCAAAATAGTACTATACTTTGACCTGGGATTGTTGTTACAGTCCCATATTAGAACATGGGGCGGGCCTAATGTGACTAGATTGTTCCAAATAAATTTGTTAAAAAACTAGACTTAAAGATCTTTCAATGATTTTCTTCATAAATATTTATATATTTTTTTTATAATTGCCGGTATTTTAAAAGTGTTCGTACGTGTTACGGAGGGAGTAGATCTTTTCTTCTATTTTTATTGTAGTGTTCGTACGTGTTATGAGTGTGTTGTACTGTATAATTTTAAAAAAAATCTTTATAATTCTAAAAAAATCTTTAGGCTATTCGTTTTTCACTGGGCAGAATGGTGTCTGGCAAAATTATGGTGATCTTAGTTTTAAAAAAAATTATGGGTGATTCTTATGTCGAGAACGACATATTTTGGGCTCCGATCTCGAATTCTGCAAACGAGGTTATGGGCCCAAACGAGCCCGACCTCGGGCCGAATCCCAAACTCCAGCCTCCCAGGCTCCCAGCGAGAAACGGCCCAGTTATGTTGACATCTCCCCTCCGAACTGGAAGGAGTCGTGTGCCGCCGGTGCGAGGTGCGACTCGACTCCGCCGCTCGGGTTGGGTCAGGTCGCCGAAACTCCCTTGGACCCGGATTAGGCAGCCGTCCGGTCCGCCGCGTGGGGGGCTCGCTCGGCTCGCCTGGGCCTGGACCTGGACCTGGACCTGGATGCTGCTTCTCTTTCTCTTCCCTTCTCCGCGAACGCGGCGTTGGACGGAGGCGGAGGCGGAGCAATCGACGAGGGGAGAGAAACCGCGGCCGCCCACGCCCGCCGCCTGATCGAGCCGGACCGCCCTGCCGGCGCGGCTTACGCCATGGCATCAGGTTCGTCAACACCCTCCATGTTGAATCGGAACCCCCTTCGCCCTTTCCTGCCATGCTCATGCGTGTCCGGTTGATCGGTTACGCGCGGGGCGTCGCTGACTCGATCCGGCCGGCCGGCCGGCCGGTCGTCAGGTCGTCGGGATGAGGTTAGGGTGGGGAATCGATCAAATTCGACCTCGATTTTGTCCCGATCGGCGGTCGGTTTGGGTTTCAGAGCTCCGAGGCAGTGGGCGCGTCTGGTCGGTTAGGCTGCGGCCCCGTTGCCGATGGTAGCGGTGCTTGAGGTTCCTCGCGCTCCCGTGAAATGCTTTGGGTGCGGGGAAGGGCTCTTGCTTTCGCGCCGAGCGTCTCGCCGGGGCTGTATACGCTACTCCGGCCTTCCGGAGAAGGAAATTTCTCGTGCTTGCTGGAATATTTAGCTTACGACGAACTTGCTGCCTTCCAGGACGGCTTTTAGCTAAGGCGTGGGTGAGCTTCTGTGGTTTGAAACGATGATGTGCTTGTTGCGATCCTATATTTCACAGAGAAACGGGATATGATTATGCGCTTTTATACGTTTCAAAAGGGATTATGTGCTTTTGTGTTGTGTTTGCAATGATGCCAGCATTTGTCTCTTGTTGTTTCTTCGCTAGATGTAGATACAGTCCATCTGAAATCGTTTTGGGGACAGAAGGCCACCCTGCTGCGTACAAGCGTAGAAATAATTTAAAACCTAGGTTGGCAAGTCTAATGGGTGTGTTATATACTGCCAAAAATCATCATTATATGCTTGGCAAGCACTAATAAAGCATTCTGATATTTTGGGTTCTGTGGAACTGTAAAGTTAGTTTTACAAGTTTTAATTTGTGTTGCCTTGATTGCTGCTCTTGTTCATCCAGTCCATGTTTCCAGTTCCTTGAGATCCATTAACATTGCCTATCCGTCTATGTATTAGTGATGGATTTAGCATCTGCGATGTACATTATCTTACACATTAAGGAACCAAAAGATTGAAGTCTCACTCTGTGGGCTTTGGTTTTACACACGTTGGAAATGCAAGTAATGATCAGGCCATCAGGGCTTGAACTAGTGCTTGCTTTTTTTTTAATTGCGCATTATAGTTTTGTTTTCTTCTCAAGAAGGAACTTTATTCAATCCCCAGTCTGTATTGTTGTACCATATAGTCTTATGGATACCACTTCACGTTTCTTTTTAATGTGCGAGCAGTTCCATTTTTGTTTCTGGTTGGAGGCTTAACGAAAATTTGTCCATGATGTGATTGGCAGCTGGTAATCCACCTCCAAAACCGTGGGAACGTGCAGCAGCTTCATCTGGCCCAGTGCCTTTTAAGCCGCCCTCTGGTGGCAGCACCAGTGATGTTGTTGAAGCTTCTGGGACAGCAAAACATGGAGAGGTTGTTTCTGCTGCTGGGAACAATGTTGCCTCCAATGTAAACAGCAACATTTCAATGCCTGTGCCCCCAAGGCCTTGGCAGCAGCAAGGCTATGGAAATTCTTATGGGGGTAATTGATATTCTTTTTTGCATGTTTCAGAAAATATTCTTGTGTCTCAAAATGTTAACGATCTGATAAAAATGCAGGTTATGGCTCCAGTATGTATAGCTCTTACGGCGGCTATAGTGGACCCTATGGAAATAACATGTATTCAGGTTGTGGAGGAGGTTATGGCAGTATGTATGGAGGTTCTGGAATGTATGGTGGATCAATGTATAATGGTGGAATGGGAGGTCCCTATGGTGGTTATGGTATGGGCATGAGTCCTTATAATCAGGGACCAAATTCATTTGGGCCACCTGCACCACCCCCTGGTTTCTGGGTGTCCTTCCTACGAGTGGTAATATATGTTTACTATGAATTTACTGCTGGTGTAGATTAGTTTATTTTATCATCCACATAATTGTGCACAGTGGTGGATTTAGGACATAAGGCCTGGGCTGGCCGTGTCATATTGTACATGAAAAATCTTGAGCGAGGAAATCATCTAGATATTCAACAGCTTGATATATGACCTTCGTAGGAATTGTCACTCAAACTGAGCTAATTCTACCTCATATGCCCTTTTTTCCCTTTACCTGTCTAGTCAACACGCATATATATACAAAGGCACTATGTGAGCTGGACCCAGGCTGCAGCCCACCCAGCTCGGTTCCTATATCTGCCTCTGACTCTGCATAAATAAGGTTTTACAGTGTGTTCATGTCCGTGTTCAAATGGTCTCCAGAACTTAAATTACAGCTGTATTCTGTAGCTTGCCTTGATTGTTACACATTTTGTATTTTACCTTTATTATTATTGGAGCATATCTTTCTAATTTACAAAATTAAAGACCATGCAATGATTGCTCATAGTACGCTTTGCATCAGTTGATTTAAAATATCTTTCGTAGCACTCATCATTCTCTTAACCATTTCTCTTCTTAATTGCAGATGCATGGTGTTGTAAATTTCTGTGGGAGGGTTAGCTTCCTTATTAGCCAGAACACTCAAGCATTTCACATGTTCATTACAGCATTTTTGCAGGTAAAACTTCCGACTAGTGCTTCTACTTTCTCTGTTGAATTTATTTTGAGTATTTTTCTTGTGTTTCCCCTGATGTGATGTTATTATCGCCATAGTTATGTGATCGGGCTGGCATGCTTTATGGTGAGCTTGCAAGATTTGTTCTACGTTTGCTGGGGATCAAAACAAAACCAAAGAAGGGTGGCGTTAAAGGAGCAGGAGCTTCATCGTCAGAGGGACGAGGCCAGCAGTTTGTTGAGGCACCGAAAGCTAACTCCTCATGGGACAGTGTCTGGACTGAGAATGGCAAGGGGATGTAAGGGCCTGTTTGGCTTTTGGGCGCAGTGAGGTTTTTTGTGAAAGGAGGATGAGTTTGCTTGTGGAAGAGAAATCTGCCCGTATCTGTTCGGATGCATCGTGCATTTGGATAGAAGGCACAAACAAGTAATCCCTTACGCCCTTTGTATTTGTCATGTTCTTCCATAGTGCACATATAGATCTGTCATGGTGGTATAGTAGTTAGTCTGCAATGAGAAATGTGAGCTGGTAAAGTACTGCTGTCCTGAAATGTCTGCGGCAGTACCTTCTGTACTGAAAAAGTGGAACACAATGTAGATGGTCCTTTATTTGGTATGTTTCTAAATTAAAAAGGAGTTCATTTATCGAGTCTTGGCATATGGTGGTGCCAGGTATTAGTACCTGTTCATGGGATAAAAGCACCATGGAGTTCTTTCTCTTCTCACAATTGTTTTGCAGCAGGCGACCAAACTGATCATGGGGCCCTGCAGTCAATGAGATCATGAGGTAGTTCTGGATTAACCGTAACCTTGAAGTTGACTGATAACTGGAGCGTGTTTTCTCCTTTTTCATACATAACATGGGGGTACGGCAGATTAACATACGTAATTGGTCACCAATGTATACTTGTTCTGGTGGCTCTGGACATTTTGTTGTGGCTGGTGCAACAGTATTGTTCTTGTTGAGCATATGGTTCACCCCTTGAGTACATCTCGGTTGGTGAACTGAAAATGTATATATAGTGTGTTGGCTATTGAGTTGTTTTGTCTTGTTCATCGTCCAAGCTTGGTCTCCTTTCTTTTCATATATTTTGGTTTTGCGCTTACGGTAGCTGCTTCTATGTGCCACAAGGATCTCCGTAACTTTAAGTTCCTCCATTGTTGATTGAAAATCGCAAAAGTAATCTAAGTACTCTTCCAATTCAAATTGACCATCCCATCGTAAGATGAACCAATGTGAGCAGCGGTACTGCCCATACGAATCGCCACACAAGAACGACCCCTGCTCTGTCCTTGTCCTCCCTGCCTCTGCCTCTGCCAAGGGTGTGTTGCTCCATTTGCTGGATGGAGGCAGAGGCAGTGCATGCAGGAAGGGACAGATGACGTCAAGTGGATGAGGAAGCTGCGTAGGAGGAGCCATCCTTCATCCCAACTTCCAATAGCTCATCCCTGACCTCTCGCTCCCTTTTCTCGGTTTCCTTTGCCAGCATTCCGTTCCATCCCCACGTACGTCTCCCCTTCCCGCCCCCACATCCTTGTCTCCATTCAGAAACACCTCTGTCACCACCACGCCCACCTATATTACCTGCCAGTCCCTCTCGTTCTTCCTCCACTGCTTCCCGATCTTCCTCGTCTCGTCCTTCCCTAGCTAGAGGTAAGAACAAACTCATCACCATCATCATGATTTTATTTCTTCAATTTCAGAAAAATCCATCACTGAATCCATATTGTTGATTTTGTATCATGTATCTCAGACTCTGCCATGTTATTATTTTGATGCTTTCGCAAAAACACCTGTGTCGAGTCGACTTAGTGGACACCCCAGTATAAGAAACCCAACCAAATCTACGCTTAGTTCACTGAATTTCTCTAAACTTGATCGTGTTTCCTTCGGATATGAGAACCGAGGGGAGGACTTGATAGGTGGTGGTGTTGTATGGTTAGTCCATGTTAACCCAGATAGGCTAGGCTTCCATCATATACAATATACTACATGCTGCTAGTGTTGTCCGGCAGTTCTCAGTTTCCTCCAGGATATATACTGGCATACATACTGTTATGTATCTGGGACAGTACAATATGAGGAAGCACACAAAATAATATGCTTCAACGGAGTTGCATACGATCTTGTGAAGGAACGCACAGCACTATTTTTATCCTAAAAAACTGATGTGGAGCCTTTCTTTTTCTTTTTGGCCAAATCCTGTTTGTATTTTCTAATTAACGCTATAAGTTCTAGCCTTGTAGGTCTGAAAAAATGATGTGGACCAAATCCTAAAGATAACAGAGAAGGCTCACCCTTCAGTTTGTGGGTGCAGAGTAGAGCGGCGAAGACACCATGGGGGAGATCACGAACGTGATGGAGTACCAGGCCATCGCGAAGCAGAAGCTTCCCAAGATGGCCTACGACTACTACGCCTCCGGCGCCGAGGACGAGTGGACGCTCAAGGAGAACAGGGAGGCCTTCTCCAGGATCCTGTAAGCAACACAGCCCTATGTTCTGTTCACTGCATGCTATACTAGGCTTCTATTTCCTGAATGCATTTGTTCAGCACCGCATTTTGTGCAAATTCGATGTATAGTCCAGTTTAGCTGTCTGAAACTCTGAATACATCCGTTGATGCCTGCATTTCTTTATTTCATCAGTAACGTTAGGAAAATCGATATAATATTAATTAATACGAATCTGACTGTAATTTTGTGCGATCAGGTTCCGCCCTCGCATCCTGATCGATGTCTCCAAAGATTGACATGACCACAAGTGTTCTCGGTTTCAAGATCTCAATGCCCATTATGGTTGCCCCCACTGCCATGCAGAAGATGGCTCACCCAGATGGTATTGATTAGTTTAATGCTTCTATAGTTCCCAGTCTTTACTACATGTATGTATATAGATTGTATTTACTGACAACGTTCATAGATTTCTTATTTAGAAAAAAGTAGTAAAGCAATACTTTCTGCATAATTGGACGGCATAAAGCTGATACCTCGTCTATGTTATCAGGGGAGTATGCAACTGCACGGGCAGCATCAGCAGCGGGGACTATCATGGTGTGTTTCTTGTCCTAATAACGCCACACAATCCATGAAACAAAATAAAAATGTCACTGTAAATGCATACAATGTTGGAAAGATCCTGAACACTTTATTCTAAAAAAAATATCCTGAACATCCCTAGAACATGATGTCTCCTTCTCTTTCAGACACTGTCATCATGGGCAACTTCAAGCGTGGAGGAGGTCGCCTCGACCGGACCTGGAATCCGCTTCTTCCAGCTATATGTAAGCATGCCATGCCACACTAGTCCTATTTTCTGTCATCAGAGTGCCTAGTGTGCTGCTGTTTCTTTTCAGTCGTTGTGATGATTTTTCGCATGCATGTGTGCCATGAGCGTTTGTACAGGTGTATAAGGACAGGAAGGTGGTAGAGCAGCTGGTGAGGAGGGCCGAGAAGGCCGGGTTCAAGGCGATCGCGCTCACCGTGGACACACCGCGCCTGGGCCGCCGTGAGGCTGACATCAAGAACAGGTAGGTTTCGGTTCTTGGCCATCCATCCCTTTCCTTTCCTTGCCATTGTCAGAAATCATACCCCAGAACGCATCTCCATCCATGCCTCTTGACATTGCCTTGTTGCACGGCGATGCGATGCAGGTTCGTTCTGCCGCCACACCTCACGCTGAAGAACTTCGAGGGCCTGGACCTCGGCAAGATGGACCAGGTTCGTGCCAGCCTCAGAGTTGTCTCTGCAGTGCATTTCTGTCCACATTTTACTTTCTCGCCTACTGTCTGAAACTGAAGATGGACGGCGGTGTGTTTGGCGTTTGCAGGCCAATGACTCAGGGCTGGCGTCATACGTTGCTGGACAAATCGACCGCACCCTCAGCTGGAAGGTAGTATACTTCGTTTTGTTGCCTGCCGCCACCATCGTCGCATCGCGTCCTTCGTGATCTTGATAGGTCTGTGTTGGTTGGTGTTGTGAATGTGCAGGACGTCAGGTGGCTGCAGAGCATCACCTCGCTGCCGATCCTGGTGAAGGGAGTCGTCACGGCGGAGGACGGTAATCTTCTTCATCCTGATCTTCTCTGACGCGTATCATATCGTATCGTATCCAATCAATCATCACCTGACGTCGCCATGTCGGTGAACCTGCAACCTGAACCTAAACCTGGCGCGGCTGGTGCACTCCGGCGCGGCGGGCATCATCGTGTCCAACCACGGCGCGCGGCAGCTGGACTACGTGCCGGCCACCATCAGCGCGCTCGAGGAGGTCGTGACGGCCGCGCAGGGGCGCGTCCCGGTGTACCTGGATGGCGGCGTCCGCCGCGGCACCGACGTGTTCAAGGCGCTCGCCCTGGGGGCCTCCGGCGTCTTCGTAAGTGCCCATGTTCACGCGCAGACATGTACAAGTAGAAGGGAGCTGAGCTGACTGACGGACCCGTGATGCGTCTCCCATCCAGGTCGGGAGGCCGGTGGTGTTCGCGCTGGCGGCGGAGGGCGAGGCGGGCGTCCGGAACGTGCTCCGGATGCTCCGGGACGAGTTCGAGCTCACCATGGCGCTCAGCGGCTGCACCACGCTGGCCGACATCAACCGCAGACACGTCCTCACCGAGGGCGACCGCCTCCGCCCTACGCCCAGACTGTGAGCGAAGGACGCCCGGCGTCGCTGCCTGCCTCGCCTATGAATTAATTAAATCTACGGTGATGCCGCGGCGGGCGGGCAGGGAGCTCCATCGCCGGCCGCGCATCCGACCGAAAAACCCAACTTCGTGGTAAAGAAGGGAAAAAAAAAAGAAAATAAGACTGAAGCTCCAGATACAGTGCCCGTCCGGCTCCGACCGGTGGGTGGACGATTTTGCAGGTCGACGACATACGTCTGAGCAGAACAGTCTCAATAACGTCAGAGCTCATTTGCATTTAATAAACTGCCACATAAACATTTTTTTATTATGTAGCAATATTTTTTAAAATAAAAAACAAAGAAGAAGATGAAACTCTCTTTAGTCTGATTATCAACTCTCTTGTGAAAGTCTATCCAACAAAACTTCCCACTAATGGATGTTTCCTTCATTCGTTGTATATGACATACAGTTTTGAAAACAACTTTATGAAATTTCTCACTAAAACACCAAATTTGGATCACGTTTGCATTATGCATAGACAGTTTCCACCATCACTAATTACTCTATATAAAGATACATAATCTTCTTGCGGATTCTGGGCAAGAAACATTAGCCGTTAAACACATGATTCTAACTTCTAAGGTAGGAAGGGGGATGCAAAGCAAGGCAAGTGTGGACGGACAGCAGCCGCGCTCCGGCGAACCACGGATCTCTCTCCTAGCGCTGGCGGGCGCGCGATGGGGTGTGTGGAGCGGGCCGGTCTAGCGATCCGCAACCAAAATTGCCTGCCCATCTTGGTAGCTGCATATCCGGCCCGTCAACCCAGGTTGGCCCAGACAATTGTGGGAGTACCTCGCTCACGGCCGCGTGAAACAATTCGGCCCGCTACTAGATTTGCGGCCTCGATACATGTGACGTCATGACAAAACGCCCCCCTCAAACTCACGGCGTTGTCGGTGTCGGGTTCCTCCTTTCCTCTGCTCCAGCAACGGTGAGCTCCCCACCACACCGATCGCCGGCGGCAGAGGAGGCTGGCCCTGGCCACACCGATCGCCGCGCGTCCCTGCATGGGTGACTTGTGGCCGCGGCTCCGTCATCCATGTTGTCTTCGAACCTAAGCCACACATTCCCTTATTACACTAGCAGGCATCTTAGCGACCGACACCACTTCTTTTTCCTTTTATTTTTCTTTATCTGATGATTGATAGGAAGGCCAGTAGTTGCCTTATCAGTAACTTTATCCGCTGTGTGCCTCTCTCCTGTTTGTCGTTTGGTGCTCCAAAGATCCGCTGACCTGACTGATTGCCGGGACCCGCCCTGAGGTCACGTGTCGCACCAGCTCCAAGAGCACTTGCCACTTTTGGATGTCGCGTCCACCACTGCCAGTGAGATTAGGCCCCTGTTTAGATTGGGCTAAAATTCTAGATTTTTTTACTCTGTCTCCATCTCATTATTTTTTAGCCGCATGCATGGAGCATTAAATATAAGTAAAAAAATAACTAACTGTACAGTTTAGATGTAAATTATGAGACAAATCTTTTAAGTTTAGTTAGTCTATGATTAGACAATAATTATCAAATAAAATAAAAGTGCTACAGTACTTTAAAATAAAAAAGTTGCAATCTAAACTAGGACTACATGAAAAGATGTCCTACAGTAACCAAGAAATGACGCTCCACTGCCGCCGCGCCTGTCGCTCCATTGGTCCGGTGGCTGTAGGGGGGCTCGAGCCCCTCCCGCCCCACCGCTGGCTCTGTCGCTGACTAGAAGTATAATTACCTCGCCTCACAGCTATGGCGCATACTCCCTCCGTCGGTAAAAAAACGCCATCGAAAGACTTTTCAAAATTCACGTTTGACCATTCGTTTTATTCAAAAAGTTTACAGATATTATACAATAGATAAATCAATATTAAAGTATCTCAAATGATGAAATAAGTCATAACAAGATACATAACATTTATACAAAAATTTTTAAATAAGGCGAATAGTCCAATATTATTTTTTTAAAGGTCCTACAATGGCGTTTTTACCGGACGGAGGGAGTATGTTTGGAGGAAATATGGGCAGAAGCATGTTAGCAAGATGCAGTACGAAAGGTTCATATACTTCACCCTAGCTAGTCAGTCTATGCCAGAAACTAAAGTAACTAAATCTATGTCAGTCATTTTTTTTTATGTTTAACAAATTTTATAAAAGAATACCAATATTTATAACATAAAGCAGGTCCAGCATTGCAGCGATGGCGGCGACCCGCCGGAGTGCATGGTCATGTACTTCAATGAGCACACTTGTAAGACAGAGCCCGCGGCAGCAGCGACCTCGGGGGCAGCCGGGATGACCTGTCGGGTTGGTGGCTCGCCAGGCAAGCGCCCACGAACTGCAGGGCGTAGCCAGCGTCTAGGCGGAACCAGCGCTGGTTGATCATATCCTCTCTAGCATCAGTCCTGGCGGGCCACACTTTCGGAGCCAAGGGGGGACGGTAGGGGCCATGGCCCCCTAACAATACAAACTTTTTTACAATATATATGGAATTTAGTAGTCTATGTTTATATTTAAAAAATATAATAAATAAAATCTTGTTATATATGTCTAGTAATATCCTCTAGACAATAAAGTTGAATAGAATACAATTATAATAAAGTATATTTTCATTTATCTAAAATTTATTTGTCCACCATATTAGGACATATATATATCTATTCACATTTTTTTGTTCCTTTGGAATATTTATATGTTTTATTTCTCTTTATAATCGGATACTTGACTAGCAATAATTTAGTCATTATCTAAGCTGCGAATGGCTCATTAAATCAGTTATAGTTTGTTTTGATGAGTGCGTGCTACTCGGATAACCGTAGTAATTCTAGAGCTATCGTGCAACAAACCCCGACTTCGGGGGAGGCGCATTTATTAGATAAAAGGCGGCGGCGGGCTACGCTCGGCTGATCCGATGATTCATGATAACTTGGCCGGATCGCCGCGGCCCTCGTGCGGCGGCGCATCATTCAAATTTCTGCCCTATCAACTTTTCGATGGTAGGATAGGGGCCTACCATGGTGGTGGCGGGTGGACGGAGAAGTAGGGTTCGATTCGGAGGGGGGCACGGCGGCTACCACATCCAAGGAAGGCGGCGGCGGCGCAAATTACCCAATCGACACGGGGAGGTAGTGACAATAAATAACAATACAGGCGTTAGTGTGCAGTAGTGGAATGAAGTACAATCTAAATCCCTTAACGAGGATCCATTGGAGGGCAAGTGCGGTGCCGGCGGCAGCGGTAATTCCGGCTCAATAGCGTATATTTAAGTTGTTGCAGTTAAAAAGCTCGTAGTTGGACCTTGGGCGGGTCGGCCGGTCGCCTCACGGCGAGAACCGACCTACTCGACCCTTACGCGGCGATGCGCTCACGGCCTTAATTGGCGGGTGGGTGCCTCGGCCCATTACTTTGAAGAAATTAGAGTGCTCAAAGCAAGCCATCGCTCTGGATACATTAGCATGGGATAACATCATAGGATTCGGTCCTATTGTGTTGGCCGCCGGGATCGGAGTAATGATTAATAGGGACGATCGGGGGCATTTAAGTATTTCATAGTCGAGAGGTGAAATTCTTGGATTTATGAAAGGCGAACAAGCTGCGAAAGCATTTGCCAAGGATGTTTTCATTAATCAAAAGCGAAAGTTGGGGGCTCGAAGCGATCGGAATACCGTCTAGTCTCAACCATAAGCGATGCCGACCGAGGGATCGGCGGATGTGCTTATAGGACTCGCCCGGCACCTTATGAGAAATCAAAGTCTTTGGGTTCGGGGGTATGGTCGCAAGGCTGAAACTTAAAAAATTGACGGAAGGGGCACCACCGGGCGTGGAGCACTGCGGCTTAATTTGACTCAACGGGGAAACTTACGGAGGTCGGACATAGCAAGGATTGGCGGTGAGAGCTCTTTCTTGATTCTATGGGTGGTGGTGCATGGCGTTCTTAGTTGGTGGGCGATTTATGCAGTTAATTCCGTTAGCGAGCGAGACCTCGACTTTGCTAACTAGCTATGCGGAGCCATCCCTCGCGACTAGCTTCTTAGAGGACTATGGCGTTTAGGCCACGGAAGTTTGAGGCAATAGCAGTGCGTGATGCCCTTAGATGTTACAGGCGCCGCAGCGCTACAGCGATGTATTCAGCGAGTATATAGCCTTGGCCGACAGGCCGGGTAATCTTGGGAAATTTCATCGTGATGGGGATAGATCATTGCAATTGTTGGTCTTCAACGAGGAATGCCTAGTAAGCGAGTCGCATCATTTCGCGTTATTTCACGTCCCTGCCCGCTTTGTACACAAGCCACGTCAGCTCCTACGATTGAATGGTCGGTGAAGTGTTCGGATCGCGGCGAGGCGATTTCGCCGCCCCGGCGTCGCGGAAGTCCATTGAACCTTATCATTTAGAGAGGGAAGGGAGAAATCGTAACTGAAAGGTTTCCGTAAGGTGAACTTTGCGGAAGGATCATTATCGTGACCCTTAAACAAAGCAGACGCGAGACGAGTCTCTCGTACCGCCCAGGGCCTCGGCCCGGCAAGGCCTGAGCCGGTGGAGGGGCATAGGAAACCACAGCGCCTTGGGCGTCAAAGAACTACTGTATTGCCTACATGGGCGAACGGTCGGCTTCGCCGGCTCCCCAGCCGGCGATGATATCTTAATCCCACCATGACTCTCGGCAACGGATATCTCGGCTCGCATCGATGAAGAGCGTAGCAAAATCACGATACACAGTGTGAATTGCAGAATCCCGCGAACCATCGAGTTTTTGAGCATAAGTTGCGCGAGGCCTTACGGCCGAGGAGCACGTCTACAGGCGTCACGCCAAAAGACACTCCCAACCCACCAGGTGGGGGCGTGGTGTTTGGCTCCCCACGTGCCGCGAGGCGGTGGGCAGTTGGGGGTGCCGGCGGAATCGTGTCGAGGCACGGCCACGTGGTGGGCGACACTAAGTTGTTCGGTGCGGCGCCCGACGCTTGACCGGCATGTCGGAGGAGGACCCATCTAGCACCCTTGGCGGTGCACGCCGCTCGGACGCGAGGCCAGTCGGTCGGGACTACCGTGAGGATTTAAGCATATAAATAAGCGGAGGAGAAAAAACTTTTAAAAGGATTCCCCAAGTAGCGGCAGGACCAGCCCAGCTTGAGGTTGAATCGGGTGGCTTCCCACTCGGAATTGTAGTGCGGAGGCGTCTCGGCTGACGGACCGGGCAAGTTCACTGGAAAGGGCGCTGGGAGGGTGAGCCCCGTCCGAGCCCGGACAATCGCACCAGGGGCGCCGTCAAGCGAGTCGGGGTTGTTTGGGAATGCAGCCCAAATCCAGGCGTAAACTCCGTCAAGGCTAAATACGAGGCGAGGCCGATGGCGAACAAGTACCGCGAGGAAAAGATGAAAAGGACTTTGAAAAAGAGAGTCAAGAGTGCTTGAAATTGCGGGAGGGAAGCGGATGGGGGCTGGCGTGCGCCCCGGTCATTATCTTGAACAGCTGCTAGTCTATTCGGGCGTGGACTGTTGTCCGCCCGAGCCCAGGTGCTTCGGGCGTGGGTACGCGCCGCAGCGCCCTCCAGCTGACTGGCTGCAGCGGCCTTGACTCCCCATCCGACCCGTCTTGAAACACGGACCAAAAGTCGACATGCGTGCGGTCGGCGGGTTCGAAACCTGGATGCGCAAGGAAGGCGGACGGCGGGGAGGCCTTCACGGCCCCGCTGGGCGGGCCGACCGATCTTACGTGAAGGGGTTCGAGTTGGGCTGCGCTGTCGGGACCCGAAGATGGTGAACTATGCTGGCGGGGAAGCGAGAGGAAACTCTGGTGGAGGCTCGGCGATCTTGGCGTGCAAATCGTTAGATGCGACTTGGGTATAGAGGCGAAAAGACTAATCGAACCATCTAGTAGCTGGTTCCCTCAGAAGTTTCCTCGGGATAGGCTGGAGCCCA
>JADLZL010001479.1:60000-68680 GCA_015844335.1 Chrysopogon serrulatus
AAGGTGAGTCCGTTTGGAAACAACGGCGGCTAGCCCGGTGATGCCCGTGCGGATGCGGCGCTAGCTTGTCGATGAGGGCGTGCTACGGTTGATCTGCCGGTAGTCATATGCTTGTCTCAAAGATTAAGCCATGCATGTGCAAGTATGAACTAATTGACTGTGAAAGCTGCGAATGGCTCATTAAATCAGTTATAGTTTGTTTGATGGTGCGTGCTACTCGGATAACCGTAGTAATTCTAGAGCTATCGTGCAACAAACCCCGACTTCGGGGAGGCGCATTTATTAGATAAAGGCTGGCCAGCGGGCTGCGCTCGCTGATCCGATGATTCATGATAACTTGGCGGATCTTACGGCCCTCGTGCGGCGGCGCATCATTCAAATTTCTGCCCTATCAACTTTTCGATGGTAGGATAGGGGCCTACCATGGTGGTGGCGGGTGGCGGAGAGGTAGGGTTCGATTTAGGGAGGGGCACGGCGGCTACCACATCCAAGGAAGGCGGCGGCGGCGCAAATTACCCAATCGACGCGGGGAGGTAGTGACAATAAATAACAATACAATACGGCGTTAGTGTGCGGTAAGTGGAATAGTACAATCTAAATCCCTTAGCGAGGATCCATTGGAGGGCAAGTGCGGTGCGGCGGCGCGGTAATTCCAGCTCAATAGCGTATATTTAAGTTGTTGCGGTTAAAAAGCTCGTAGTTGGACCTTGGGCGGGTCGGCGGTCGCCTCGCGGCGAGAACCGACCTACTCGACCCTTACGCGGCGATGCGCTCGGCCTTAATTGGCGGGTCGTGCCTCGGTATTTGTTACTTTGAAGAAATTAGAGTGCTCAAAGCAAGCCATCGCTCACGGATACATTAGCATGGGATAACATCATAGGATTCGGTCCTATTGTGTTGGCCGCCGGGATCGGAGTAATGATTAATAGGGACGGTCGGGGGCATTCGTATTTCATAGTCGAGAGGTGAAATTCTTGGATTTATGAAAGGCGAACAAGCTGCGAAAGCATTTGCCAAGGATGTTTTCATTAATCAGAACGAAAGTTGGGGGCTCGAAGGCGATCGGATACCGTCCTAGTCTCAACCATAAGCGATGCCGACCGGGGATCGGCGGATGTTGCTTATAGGACTCTCGTAGGCACCTTATGAGAAATCAAAGTCTTTGGGTTCGGGGATGTATGGTGCCAAAGGCTGAAACTTAAAGGAATTGGCGGAAGGGCACCACCGGGCGTGGAGCCTGCGGCTTAATTTGACTCAACGGGGAAACTTACGAGGTCGGACATAGCAAGGATTGGCGGCGAGAGCTCTTTCTTGATTCTATGGGTGGTGGTGCATGGCGTTCTTAGTTGGTGGGCGATTTATGCGGTTAATTCCGTTAGCGAGCGAGACCTCGGCACTGCTAACTAGCTATGCGGAGCCATCCCTCATGGCTAGCTTCTTAGAGGACTATGGCGTTTAGGCCGCGGAAGTTTGAGGCAATAGCAGTGCGTGATGCCCTTAGATGTTGTTAGGCGCGCCGCAGCGCTACAGCGATGTATTCAGCGAGTATATAGCCTTGGCGGCGAGGCGGGTAATCTTGGGAAATTTCATCGTGATGGGGATAGATCATTGCAATTGTTGGTCTTCAACGAGGAATGCCTAGTAGCGCGAGTCATCGGCTCGCGTTGACTACGTCCACGCCCCTTTGTACACACCGCCCGTCGCTCCTACCGATTGAATGGTCGGTGAAGTGTTCGGATCGGCGGCGGCGAGGCGCGTTTCGCCGCCCGGCGTCGCGAAGTCCATTGAACCTTATCATTTAGAGGAAGGAGAAGTCGTAACAAGGTTTCCGTAGGTGAACTGCGGAAGGATCATTATCGTGACCCTTAAACAAAAGCAGGACCCGCGAGCGAGGTCTCTCGTGCCGCCCCGGGCCTCGGCCGACCAAGGCTGAGCCGGCGGAGGGGCATTGGCTCCTGGCGCCTTAGGCGTCAAGGAACACTGTATTGCCTCCGGGCGGGCGGTCGGCTCGCCCGGCTCCCTAAGCGGCGATGATATTTTAATCCACACGACTCTCGGCAGCGGATATCTCGGCTCTCGCATCGATGAAGAGCGTGGCAAAATCGATACACTGGTGTGAATTGCAGAATCCATGAACCATCGAGTTTTTGAGCGCAAGTTGCGCGAGGCCTTACGGCCGGGGGCGCGTCTACAGGCGTCACGCCAAAGACACTCCCAACCCACCCGTGGGGACGTGGTGTTTGGCTCCCCGTGCCCGCGGGGCGCGGTGGGCGAAGTTGGGGCTGCCGAATCGTGTCGGGCCGCGGCCACGTGGTGGGCGACACTAAGTTGTTCTCGGTGCGGCGCCCGGCCTTGGCGGCGGCGTATCGGCCGCGAGGACCCATCTAGCACACGGCGCCGCCGCGCCGCTCGGACCGACCCAGGTCGGTCGGGACTACCGTGAGTTTAAGCATATAAATAAGCGGAGGAGAAGAAACTTACAAGGATTCCCCTAGTAGCAGGCGAGAACGGGACCGGCCCAGCTTGAGAATCGGGTGAAGCCGCCACTCGAATTGTAGTACGGAGAGGCGTCCTCGGCGACGGACGGGCCCAAGTTCACTGGAAAGGGGCGCTGGGAGGGGGTGAGCCCGTCCGGCCCGGACCCTGTCGCACCACGAGGGCGCCAGATCGAGTCGGGTTGTTTGGGAATGCAGCCCAAATCGGGCGGTAAACTCCGTCAAAGGCTAAATACGAGGCGAGAGACCGATAGCGAACAAGTACCGCGAGGAAAGATGAAAAGGACTTTGAAAGAGAGTCAAAAGTGCTTGAAATTGCTAGGGAGGGAAGCGGATGAAATTTCAGCGATGCGCCCCCGGTCGTATGCGGGACGGCTCTGGCGGTCCAGCCGATCGGCTCGGGCGTGGACTGTTGGCCGGCCCCGCCGCGGCCTAAGCCCGGGAGCCCTAGGTGCCGGCGGCGATAGGTCGTCGGCACGGCGGTATCCGCGCGCCCGCCAGGCCAGCCCTGTATATTGCGCTGCAGCGACTGCGAGCTCCCATCCGACCCGTCTTGAAACACGGACCAAAGTCGACATGCGTGCGGTCGGCGGGTTACGAGCACACAGGATGCATAAGGAAGGCGGCGATGAGGGGAGGCCTTCACGGGCGCACGCTGGCCGACCACGATCTTACGTGAAGGGTTCGAGTTGGGCACGCTGTCGGGACCGAAGATGGTGAACTATGCTGGCGGGCGAAGCCGAGAGAAACTACGGTGGAGGCTCGAGCGATCTTGACGTGCAAATCGTTCGTCGACTTGGGTATAGGGGCGAAAGACTAATCGAACCATCTAGTAGCTGGTTCCCTCCGAAGTTTCCCTCGGGATAGCTGGGCCCATTACGAGTTCTATCGGGTAAAGCCAATGATTAGAGGCATCGGGCGCAACGCCCTCGACCTATTCTCAAACTTTAAATAGGTGGGACGAGGACGGCTGCTCCGGTGAGCCGCGCCCGGAATCGGGAGCTCAAGTGGGCCATTTTTGGTAAGCGAGGCTGGCGATGCGGGATGAGCAGGAAGCCGGGTTTGCGGTGCCGAACTGGCGCTAACCTAGAACCCACAAAGGGTGTTGGTCGATTAAGACGGCGGGGCGGTGGTCATGGAAGTCGAAATCCGCTAAGGAGTGTGTAACAACTCACTGCCCGAATCAACTAGCCCCGAAAATGGATGGCGGCGAAGCGCGACCCACCCGGCCATCGGGCGGCGCCATGCCCGATGAGTAGGAGGGGCGGCGGCCGCCCATAAAACCCGGGGGGGGCGCGAGCACAGGCGGAGCGGCCGTCGGTGCGAGATCTTGGTGGTAGTAGCAAATATTCAAATGAGAACTTTGAAGGCGAAGAGGGGAGAAAGGTTCCATGTGAGCGGCACTTGCACATGGGTAAGCCGATCCTAAGGGGCGGGGGTAACCCGGGCGAGATAAGCGCGATCTCGCGATCCCGAAAAAAGGAATCGGGTTAAGATTTCGAGCGGGGCGTGGCGGTTGGCGGCGGCGTTAGGAAGTCAGGAGGCAGCCGGCGGGAACCTCGGGAAGAGTTATCTTTCCTTAACGGCCTGCCAACCCTGGAATCGGTTCAGCCCGGAGGTAGGGTCAGCCCGGTCGGAAAAGCACCGCCGTCGTCGCGCGGTGTCGGTGCGCCCGGCGGCCCTTGAAAATCCGGAGGACCGAGTACCGTCCACGCCCGGTCGTACTCATAACCGCATCGGTCTCCAAGGTGAACGACCTCGGCCAATGGAACAATGTAGGCAAGGGAAGTCGGCAAAAGCGGATCCGTAACCGGGAAAAGGATTGGCTCGAGGGGTTGGGCTCGGGGTCCGGCCCCGAACCGTCATTGCCGGCGGACTGCTCGAGCTGCTCGCTTGGCGAAGCGAGCCGCCAGCGTCTTGGCCGGGGGACGGGGGAGCGGCCTCTCGGGGGGCCTTCCGGGCGTCGAACAACCGACTCGAGGCTGAGATACGGACAAGGGGAATCCGACTGTTTAATTAAAACAAAGCATTGCGATGGTCTCGCGGATCTTTGCGCAATGTGATTTCGCCCCGATTGCTCACGAATGTCAAAGTGAAGAAATTCAACCAAGCGGGTAAGCGGCGGGAGTAACTATGACTCTCTTAAGGTAGCCAAATGCCTCGTCATCTAATTAGTGGCGGCGCATGAATGGATTAACGAGATTCCCACTTGTCACTGTCTACTATCAGCGAAACCACGGCCAAAGGGAGCGGGCTTGGCGGAATCGTGAGGGGAAAAAAGACCTGTTGAGCTTGACTCTAGTCCGACTTTGTGAAATGACTTGAGAGGTGTAGGATAAGTGGGAGCCTTCGGGCGCAAGTGAAATACCACTACTTTTAGCGTTATTTTACTTATTCCGTGAGTTGGGCGGGGCATCGCCCCTCCTTTTAGCTCTAAGGCCCGACCTCGTCGGGCGATCAGCGAGAAGACATTGTCGGTGGGGAGTTTGGCTGGGGCGGCACATACATTTAAAAGATACTTGCGAGGTGTCCTAAGATGAGCTCAGCGAGAGCGAAATCTCGTGTGGAACAAAAGGGTAAAAGCTTCGTTTGATTCTGATTTCGATGCGAATACGAACCGTGAAAGCGTGGCCTATCGATCCTTTAGACCGGAGTTTGAAGCTAGAGGTGTCGAGAAAAGTTACCCACGGGGATAAGCGGCTTGTGGCAGCCAAGCGTTCATAGCGGCGTTGCTTTTTGATCGCCGATGTCGGCTCTTCCTATCATTGTGAAGCGAGAATTCACCAAGTGTTGGATTGTTCACCCACCAATAGGGAGCGTGGCTGGGGTTTAGGCCGTCGTGAGGCAGGGTTAGTTTTACCCCCTGCGATGACCGTGCCGCGATAGTAATTCAACCTAATGCGAGAGGAACCGTTGATTCACACAATTGGTCATCGCTTGGTTGAAAAGCGATGGCCTTGAAGCTACCGTGTGCGGATTATATTTGAGCGCCTCTAAGTCGAGAATCCAAGCTAGCAACCGGCGCTGTGCCGCCGCTTCGCCCGACCCACATTAGGGCGTTCGGCGCCCCAAGGGCCGTGCCATTGGCTCAGCCCGCCCGGCCGGCAGCGCGGCGGCCGCCTCAGCTCCCTTCCCAGCGGGCGGCGGGCTGAATCCTTTGCGGGGGAGCGACTTAAAAAGCGGCGGGGCATTGTAAGTGGCGAGTGGCCTTGCTGCCCACGATCCCGAGATCCGACCCTGCGTCGCGCGGATTCGTCCCTCCCCCTCCACTCCCCACCCGAGGTCGGGGCTCGCGCCCGCGTGACTCCTCGGACGCCGAGGAAACCGGCTAGGCCAGGCGCCGGGAAAACCGGCTAAGTCCCAAGTCACCGCATAGCGGCAAGTGTAACGCATGGTTGCGTGGCGGGCGTGGGCAAGTCCCAAGCTGCAAGTCATCGGGCAAGTGTGATGCATGGTTGTGTGGCAAAGAATCGGCCAAGTCCCCCCAAGTCCCAAGTCACCGCATGGTTGCGTGGCGGGCGTGGGCAAGTCCAAGTGCAAGTCATCGGACAAGTGTGATGCATGGTTGTGTGACAAAGAATCAGCCTAGTCCCCAAGTCATAGCGGCAAGTGTGACGCAAGTTCATCGGGCGTGCAGCAAGTCCAACGCTACAAGTCATGGTGTGATGCATGGGTGTGTGGCAAGAATCGGCTAAGTCCCCAAGTCACTACATAGTGTGGCGCATGGTTGCGTGGCTAAGAGTCACTACATAGCGCATGGTTGCGTGGCAAGTCCAACGCTACAAGTTATCGGGCAAGTGTGATGCGATTAGGTGTGGCAAAGTGCGGGCTCACCTAATCGGCTAAGTCCCAATGCGGCGTAGCAAGTCCGCCTACCTACATGGCAAGTGCGGATGGGGAGGGGGCAGCGCCCACGCTTGTACCTACGGGACGCCGCCAAAGTGGCTAAGTCCCCAAGTCACTACATAGTGCCCAAGTAGTCCCCTTCACGCCATAAGCGGCTCGCCGCACGGGCCACGGGGAGGCCCAGCGGGCCTCGGCCGTGGTGAAATAATGGCTAAGTCCCCTACGTGGAGCGCGGCGGGAAACCGGTGGCAGCGGCGAAGCAGGCCAAAAGCGGGCCTCGGGCGGGCCAAAAGCGGGCCTCGGGCGGGCCCAGCGGGCCAGGCCAGACCCGCGAGCGGGCAGCGGGACCCGCCCCCACGGGGGTGGCCCACGCCCCAGGGGACCCACCAGGGGCCCCCCCCCCCCCAAGTCAAGCCTAGGTCCATGCTGAGAGTTAGCGACAAAATAAGCGACTCTGAGGCGGCACCGCTGTCCACGAGCAAGACACGGGGAAACTGAAAGTCACACGGATTTCCTGATGTCCTCCAAAAGCGTGTATGTTTCTGTGAAGGCAAACTGCTAGAACTTACGGGGGGATGCCCCTACGGTATAGTAGGGGGTGAGGGGTTGCGGCTGGCTGGCTGAAATGGGGGAACCACTAGAGATCACTCGTGTTTCCTCAGGACTCGCTCTCGCGCCTCGCACCCCGGTGGCCAGCCATGTCTGGCCGCGGCCAGCCATGGCCAGCTTCGGCTGGCCGTGGCTGGCCCAGCCATTCATGGCTAGCCATCATGCGGCTGCTGGGTGGCTATGGCTGGCTAACGCTGGCCGGACGCCAATGCTCAGTTGCCGCATACGTGGGCTAATGTTTTGGGAACTCACGGCCTCCTTGGCTGGCCGGTAGCCTTCGGTGGCCTGCTTCGGCGGGCTGCCGCTGGCCGCTGGCTGGCTGGTGTGGCCGCGTGTGGCTACGACCATGCCTCCACCTGTGGCTGGCTGGTGGCCTTCGGCGGCCTGCTTCGGCGGGCTGCTGCGGGCTGCTGGCTGGCCTCGGAGGCCAGTCGTGTGGTAGCTCATGGCCTCCTTGGCCGGCTGGTAGCCAAAGGCGGCCTGCTTCGGCAGGCTGCTGCTGGCCGCTGGCTGGCCGCCTAAAAGGAGGCCAGCGAGAGGTTTATGCTCGATGCCTCTCTGGCTGGCTGGTAGCCAATGGCGGCCTGCTTCGGCGGGCTGCTGCTGGCCGCAGGCTGGCTGGGGAGGCTGGTTGTGGCCATGGCGTGGCCTCTCGTGGCGGCTGGTGGCTTTCGGTGGCCTGCCCGGCGGGCTGCTGCGGGCTGCTGGCTGCTGCGGGGGCGGCGGCGGGGGGGCACACAACCGGCTCAAGTGCCATGGCGTCGCCCGACCTTGGCGGCTGGTGGCGGTGGTGGCTTGCCCGGCGAGGCTGCTGCGGGCTGCCGGCTGGCGAGGGAGGTGGCCGGGGGCCGCGACCAAACATACGAGGAACCTGCAAGCTTTACCCACGCTCTTAGTCCATGTTCTCAATACATTTCGGAAGGTCGGTTCGGTTCGGTTCGGTTCGGTTGAGTGCGCTATGTTCCCAATACATTTCGGAAGGTCGGTCGGTTCGGTTCGGTTCGGTTAGTGCGCTTAGGTTGCTCTCGCTCTGTGGACCTTCGGTTGCCGTCCTTGCAAGTAGACTCACCGTGCGTGCGCAGCGGAGGGATGCTGGGTGGCTTAACCGTCGCGGCTTCTGTTGGCGCATGAGTTGTCTTGGACTGTGACTGCTAGGAGGACCCCCCCCGATCTGCGCGGCCGACTCGCGCGCTGTGTCCCTTCGGTCTTGCGGGCTTTTTGTTGCTGCTGCCGCGACAAGTGCTTGCGTGGCGCTACCCGTTCCACGAGGAAGTTGCATTCGCTACGTTGCCTTTGTCGAGAGCACCCCGGGTGTGCCTCGTCGGCTCTAAAAGCGCTCGCGGCGTTGCCTCGTGGTCTCGTTCGCTAAGAACAGTACCACCAAGGACACCTCGCTTGCGCTTTTGGTCTCGGATGTGGGCGGCGGTGAAGGCCGGTGGTGGCTTTGCCACCGGGTGCCTAAGATTAGTCCGTTTGGAAACAACGACGGCTAGCGGTGATGCCCCGTGCGGATGCGGCGCTAGCTTGTCGATGAGGGGCGTGCTACCTGGTTGATCACCCGGTAGTCATATGCTTGTCTCAAAAGATTAAGCCATGCATGTGCAAGTATGAACTAATTCGAGCGTGAAAGCTGCGAATGGCTCATTAAATCAGTTATAGTTTGTTTGATGAGTACGTGCTACTCGGATAACCGTAGTAATTCTAGAGCTAATCGTGCAACAAACCCCGAC
>JADLZL010001480.1:0-90307 GCA_015844335.1 Chrysopogon serrulatus
CATCATTAAACGCTATATGGTGATTCGCAAAAAAATAAGCGCTATATGGTGGTATGATGTTTTTGTTTAATCAACTGTTTATCCCGTTTAAACAGCTCTTTGTCCGAATAATAATTGTCTGTTATTTACTGTTTAGAATAACACATATCTGAACAATAACTGACTGCGAAACCGAAAAGCCGCCTCCAACCTAACCTGGCCTTTCAGAAACTGAAACACCACCTAGTACTCTACCTACTACTGCACTCCCCTAGCGCTGCTGAAAGTTGAAACGTTACTAGTAAAGAAAAAGTACTACTTGATTTATAAGCCGGTTGATAAATCTAAATACTATACAAATAGCTGGTTTTTATAAAAAGAAAATACTGTTGGTTTATAGCTGAAACTGCTTTTCAGCTGAAGCGAACAAGCTACATATTTCTATGTTTTTTTCCCCATAAAATCGAATTGCTTTAGTGAAATTTCTATGTGACTTTTTAAAATTCTCGCATTTCAAACTCACTCTTATTTCTACAAAATGACCTGTTTCTTTCAGCACATGTCTAGCCTTGCAGTATCTGAAGCGAACAAACCAGGTCATTTTGAGCACATGAATCTCGTTGGAATCACATGAGACGAGTTTGGTAGGGATTAGTATTACAACAGGAATTTCTACTGTACAAATGCGGGTGTGCTGCTGCTACCATGCAATGCTATGCTGCCTTCAAATAGAAAACAACGCACTTTCCAAAAAAAAAAAAGAAATAAAGAAAACAAGGAGAAAAGAAAAACAAAGACTTGTTCAATCCTCTGCAGTCGTGCTTGCACGCCTTTTCCGAGTTCCGACCATACAATGCTACTAGTATGCTGTCTTCAAATGTTTTGTTGGTAGCAGCAGATCCAAAGCCAACAGCCGCCAGGGCAACCATAGATTCCATTCCAATCCATCGCAGCTTCGTCTCTCCTCTCTTTCCATAGTACACTAGTAGAAGAAAGCTTTTGTTTAGTTGTTTGGTCTATCCTAACCTAGTAGTACAGTAGTAGAAGGTAGGCTTGTGCTATGTTTAACTTTTAAACAACTGCGCCATTCAGATGCAGAGTACTACTCCACTGACAATGATCTGACCCAGATCAATATACCAGAAACTGTTTTCCAGGGTGGTGCAGCCAAAGCACACGGTTTTCTAGCACTTCTCTTGAGATTCCTTTGTATTGCACCTGACCTAGTGTTGCTGACACCGCTGTCAAGAAAGCAGCTTACCAACCGTTTAGCAGCGTTCATGAATTGGGACACGGGGGGGCTGCGTTTGCACTCCGGAGGTCGCTGTCGCAACCAACGCACTGCGAAAATTGGGACGACAGGGACTCGAGAGTCCGAAAGCCAGATGGTTTTTGACTTGAAATTGCTCCTAATCCAAGATCCACTCATCCTCAGTGAAAACACACGCAAAGCTATTTGAGATATTGTCTGATTTCCTCAGTGAAACTCGCGATGCCAAAGATTGCTTCTTTATTCATTTCCTTGGTCACCATATCACAAATTCTAATGTCAAGCTGCCACATTTCAAAAAATAAGATTTTTTCCCCAAAGCATCGAAGGAATGCAGCAGAGCTGACAAGTGACAAGGAAGAAAGAGTTTGGGGGTTCTTCCTCCTCCTCCAAAAGACAAATCTGAATTGGGGGAGAATACAGATACAGAAACTCAGCAATGCCAAAGATTGTTTCTTTATTCATTTTCTTCATCAGCATATCACAAATTCTATGCCAAAGATTGTTTCTTTATTCATTTTCTTCATCAGCATATCACAAATTCCACTTCTTTATTCATTTTCTTCACCACCATATCACAAATTCCACTTCTTTATTCATTTTCTTCATCACCATATCACAAATTCTACCAAAGATAAAGTTTTTTTTTTCTCCCTCACCTGGAAGTGGAATGCAGCAGAACTGACAAGGAAGAAAGAGTACAGGAACCCCTCTCAGCAAGTCAAATCTGAATTGGGGGAGAAGAAGACAGATACAGACTGGTACAATGTCGATCATGACATGAGCAGCAAGCACAGTGGTCGGAGAATTGGGATTGGATTGCTAATAACAGATGACGAGAATTGGAGACGAGACGAAAATCCCCCGGCGGCTGTGTCTACTTGCGGACGTTGGAGGAGGAGACGTTGGGGGCATGCGGCGACCCCTCGAAGAGCTGCTTCCGGAGCACGTCGTGGAGGCCGTCGAAGAGCTTCTTCTTGACGGAGTCCATGGCCCACTCGAGGCGGTTGAGCAGCTCGGTGGAGTTCTTGTTGTACATGAAGAGGCCGTTGTAGAGGTCGAAGCTGTCGCTGCAGGTGTTCTCCACCAGCCGGAGCAGCGTCTCGTAGCCCTTGGTGTTGATGGGCGTGGAGCGGAGCTCCAGCATGGCGAGCATCCTCCCGACGGTGTGCGTCAGGAACTGGGTCTCGGCGGCGTGCGCGTCGTGCTCGGCGCACGACATCTCCACCATCCGGCACCCTTCCCGCTCGAAGATGTTGAGGAACGCGTCGGCGCGGGCGCGGCGGGCGGGGCAGTCCCCGACCCGGACCTTGTCGAACACGAAGGGGAGGCCGTCCCAGCCGTCGCGCGCCGACTCCGGGCCGAACATGGGGTGGGTGCAGATGACGTCGAAGTCGGGGGGCAGGGAGCTGAGCAGCAGGTTCTTGGGGAACTCCTTGACGGAGAGCACGTCGACGAAGAGCGTGTTGCGGCGGAGGCGGTGGACGGGGAGCGAGCGGAGCACGGCCTCGGCGGAGAGGATGGAGGTGGCGAGGAGCACCACGTCCGGGTGGCACTCGCACAGGTCGTGCGGGTCGGTGAAGAAGGAGGCGCCCATCGTGGACGCCAGCGCGGAGTGGTCGGTGCGGGAGTGCGCCAGCAGCGTGTGCCCCTGCCGCGCGAAGGTGCGCGCCAGGAACTGCCCGAAGTTGCCGAACCCGACGATGGCGATCTTCAGGCGCTGGCGCTCCTCCAGCAGCCCCGCGGCGCGGGACTCGAAGTCGAACGGCTGGGCGGCGTCCAGCGCGCGGATGCGCTGGGCCCGCGCGCGGAGGGGCGGCGGGGACGACGCCGCTCCCGGGGCGTGCCCGCGCCACCGCCGCGGGGAGGCCAGGTGGGTGGCGCCCCCCGCGGCCGGAGCCGGCGGGTGGCGCCGGTGGGGACGGGTTGGTTGGTGGAGGCGGAGGGTGGAGGTGGAAGACGACAGCATCTTTGCTTGGGGAGTTGGGGTTGAGCTCTCTCGGCTGCCGCTGCCGCTCGCTGCTCTTCTCCTCCCCCCTCCTTAGCGTTTCCTTCAGCCTTCGGGTGTGGTTGCTGGAGAATTTGATGGGTGTGTGTGTGTGTCGCATCACATCAAACGGCCCAAGTAGTAGGTGAGGGATACCAGGATCATTTGGGATTTATTCCAGTCTAGGACTTGTATTTATGGAGTTTTAATTTTAGTAGTAAAAAATTGGAGAATGGACAATGGCTAAATACTGTAAAATGGTAAAAGAGGAAACGAAAGAAATAAAAATTATAATCAATTTTTTCTCTAACATGTGGGTCCTGTGTACTAGAAAAATATATTGATGATCTAAACGAGGCCTTATTCTACTCTAAAAACTTGTATTTTGGTGTTTCAGTTTTACCATCTAAAATTGAGAATCAGATTTTTTGTCACCAATACCATCTATTTATGGGATATATTTTTAGTAGTATAGCCGCTGGAATGGATGCTAACAAGAAAATGGGAAGGCTGAGAAAACAGAAATGAATAGGACTAGAACTATTTTATCTAACATGTGGGTCCTGTGTACTAGAAAAATATATTGATGATCTGCTCGAGCATCTCTCTACTATAAAAAAAAAGACAATATTGGTGATCATCAATACCATCTTATTGTGAATAGATTTTTTTGTCACCAATACCATCTTATTAGGTATATATTTTTGGTAAGCCGCTGGTGATGCTACAAGAGAAGGAAGGCTGAGAAAACAGAAATGAATAGGACTAGAACTATTTTATCTTGCAAAACCGGCCTTTTCTTTTAGGGAATTATATAGTCTAACTTCGTTTGTGAGATATAAAAATAATAAATTTCAACATGAGATGAAAATGATCCAAATGATTTGGTAGAAATTTGTTATTTTTATATCTCACAAATGAAATCGAGTTTAGACAAGATATTTTGCAAGGTTGTGTATCATCATATCATCTATATGTGTGATTTTTTTTATGAATTTAGATGACTTTTTTTTACCGTGATTTGCATGGGTTCACAAAAAGTTAATTTACACTACATACGTTCCCTTTCTTTTAATCGTGTTCCCCAAACAAGAAACGTTTCCTGCTTTTAATGTGTTCAACTTGGGCCGACTTTTAGTGGGGGTATTCAGCTTTTAAAATCATAATGCATTCTCGTAGAAGCTGTAGGAGGTAAATCAACCAACTGGAGATGAAATGGATTCATCACGATTAATGCTTGGTGAGTGGTGACAGTCCTATATGGACACAATGGGTTGCCCATATCCTGCTTTCAGCTTTCCTTCCAGTCATGCACGTTGTTGGGCGCAGTATGTCCCGATCGGATAGCGGCATGCATGCGGAACTCGTGTAACTTGTGATGCCAGCGTGTCTTGTAGGGTAGGCCCCACTCTGACAACGGTGGATCCCACGTAGGAGCTGGAGGACGGGGACGCCGCCGGTCGGAGCACAGCAGCCGGCCGGCCGTCAGAGATCCACATTGAACTCAGCAAGGTCGTCGACGGAGGTACGTTTGCGGCCGGCGGCGCTTGGGGAGGCCGATCGAGACCTCCGCCGGCCTCCTCCCCTCGAGACGAGACGGACGATGGGGTGATGCACTGATGCATGCTGCAGCTGAACCCGCCGCGATGTCGCGTCGCCCACGCAAGCGAGGAGGGCCCATGCACCGCCGCCGCCGCCGGCGGTCTCGGTCCGGCTCGCGGCACGAGAACGGCCGCTCCAACCGAGCTGGCTGCTGTGGCGTCGTCGTGAGAGAAGAAGAAGGCAGCGTCGGGACCGTGGTGCATGGCATGCAGTTGATGAAAAGAGAGGTCGCTGATCGTCATCCCTACTCCCTACTATGTAGTGTCATTTTGCCCCAATCGAAGCTCCGGCCACCTGCCTCCTTCTCCGGCCGCGGCCGGCGACCTTGCCGGCGGCAATAGGGAGGTGGGCCGGCCCCAGCAGTCCCTCTAGTGGCTTAGGCAGTTCAATAAGTATGCCGAGCCGGAATAGGTGGGGCGTTGTCCTCGACGTCCTCTTGCTGTTCACTGTTGTACCACCACCATCGGCGAGAATGAGGATCCCCGATTATCTTTACTGTTCTCTTCTGAGGCCTAGCGCCTCCGGTGGGGACAACACATTTTTTGCATCAGCAGTACATTTCTTCAAGATCAAGCAAGGTCAGTGTTGCTACTGTAGGCGAGCTCATTTCTAAGATACAAACAGAGAACCGACATATATTGTATTTTTGTCAAAAAAGAAAAAAAAAACAAATCTAAATGCCACACATGTACTCCAGTCTCCACGTTACCAAACGTGTTATGTTTCTCGACAACGACGTCACCAAACGTGTTAGTCGCGGTAACCCATGTTGCTTCACTACCAGAACTAGGTGCAAGCTCAACACATAACAAGAGGAACAAAAAGGCGATTTTTTACCTAGCATTTGGAGGCCAAATTTGGAGGCCAAAGGTAAACCATTCCAGGTTGGTACTCTTGCCACTGCCCATTGGTGAGTAGGTAAACCATTCGTAACAGTCCGGGGGGTTTCTACAACAACACAACTAAAGTCCTGGCATTTGGGAAACTCAGTTGCAGATATACTGTAATAATTCCTGAGACCAGCCACCAGCCAAGATGCGGATTTATTAACGTGAGTCCACAGTAGACCAGAAGGCTAGCTAGGTACAAAACTAAACAGCACGTAACATTCCGGGGCCCCTACAACGTTCTACAACAACACAACTGTTCTAAGATCCAAACAACCATCTCCCAGTATGAAGAAACTCAATTACACGTACCGTGTACATTATACTGTAATAATAACATCACAAAGTCCTGAGACCAGCCACCAGACACCAGACTCCGAAAGGATTCTGGTGATCTTCAGAAAGGGGCCAGGCACCCTTAATGTGTCACATCCAGGGCGATCCCCAGATACTTCTGATAAGGCAGTTAACTGAACCCTGCCAGTTCATTTTCTCCTATGATGATGACGATGTTTGTTTTGCCGATCAGAGTCTGAGTGATCAGAGGCACTAGAATCAGGATAGTGCTGTTTCTCCCGAGATCTCCTCGAATGTCTACTGCTTTTGTAATGGCTGCGTTCAGTATAGTCTTGCTTACCGCTTGATCTGTTTGAATGCCTGTTGGTATGATGTGGGCTTGTATCAGTATGGCGCTGTTTCTCCATTGATCTCCTTGAGTGCCTGACAACATCAGGAGAACTTGACTCACTATCATGTCTCTTCTCCCTTGATCTCCTTGAGTGTCGATGGCTCCGACCAGAGCTCGAGTCACTGTAATATTGTTTCTCCTTGTGACGTAGAGAATGCCTGCCTCTATCATCAGAACTCGATGAATAACTGTAGTGGCGCTTTTCCCTTGAACGCCTTGAATGCCTCTTGCTTTCTGTGTCTCCTTGATCCTTAGAGAAGGAGGATGGTGAGTCATCTCTTTTCTCCTTCATGTGTTCTCTCTTCAGATGCCTCCTTGTATCTTCACGGACCTCAACTTCTGAATCAGAAGAAGACTCTAACTGGTATTTCTTCTTATGCTTATGCTTTGACTTACTCTTGCCTTTTCTAGCATCTATCTCGGAATCAGAATATGATGAATCAGAACACTTTGTTTTCTTTCTCTTGCTTCTTGATGTTTTGTTTCTCTTCTCATTTTCAGAGTCTGACGATAGATGGTAACTACTTTCATGTCTACCAGATTCCTCATGAATAGCAGCAGACTTAGCCTGTTTATGCTTGCTTTTCTTCTTGGAACGTTTCTTGGATTTGCTAGCAGAAAAATTGGATATGAGAGCTGGAATGTCACAGTTGCCCAGAAAACCTGAAAGATAATAAGCCAGGATGGGCAGAAAAAATATTAAATCGCAGGAGTTATACAAGGATGTTCATGTTTCAAACTACTGGTATACCTCCATATTCATCAAAGATGTCTTCTGCCACAATCTGCTGATTAGGATCATCTGGGTCAAATCCACCACGAGGAGGGCTCATGCCTGGCTTTTGCTTAAGTTCCCACTTCAAAGGCTGTGCAAGAATTCTTCGCATTAAAATTGATGTTTAAACAAACAAATGAGCAAATTCATGTTCCTTAGTACTTCCTACTGTCTAAATTGGTTAGACATGTATCATGTACAGATCAAATATTGCTACCAAGACCACGGATAACTAACTATATATCACAGAGTTAAAAAATATTCAGGTATCTGCTACAGTTCAATGTGAAACGTGGTTTCAAGAATAATAATGGAAGAAACAGACAATACTGACATTTACTAGAAAAAGCGCTATAGGGCATCATGGAATCTAACCTCACTTGAATCAGTCTGTGCCATTATAGTTGTAAGTGGATCATCTCTTTTCAATCGACTCTCCTCATTGGGCATGATCACATCCTTCAAGGGTAAAGGTCAAACATGCTATAAATAAACTGGGACACATCCAAATGGTTTTTGCAGGAGCCCTATTTTTTATATGGAAATGTATAGTGAATGTCAAAAAAAAATAGACTTCATAATGCTGCACTATTTGGATAACCTGAAATGAGAAAACATATGAATCATTTCTATGAAAAAAATGGAATGGATCATCTCCTGCTTTATTCAGACACTCAAATTCCAAAATGGGCATGATCTTGATGTTTCATGGGACATTGTTTAACAGTCACCACTTTGAGTTGAACATAGTTTTGGAGCATTTTTTAAACATCAAATTCCTGTTCTGTTGCCAACTTCAACTCAAAAATGGTTTGATCCTTGCAGGAGCACCTGTTTCTAACCTGAGAATAAGAGGGAAATGTATAGTGAATGTCAATAAATATTTACACGTGATCTAGATACATCATAATGCTGCACTATTTGGATAAGTGAAATGAGAAAACATATAAAGAATGACAATTTATATAACAGAAAAAAATGGAATGGAAAAATGGACCTCCTGCTTTATTCAGACACTCAAATTTCAAAATAACAGACAAGGAGTACTTGATGTTTCATGGTGCATAGTTGTTTAACAGATCATAAGTACGCAATGAGTTGAACGTACCTTGGAGCATTTTTTAGAACATCAAATTCCTGTTCTGTTGCCAATGGCCGACCAAAAACATCTTTCGGCCTATTTTTCTTATCTGTGCCTGCCTGAGTCTTTTCAGATCCCTTGTCAGGTCTAGAAAAAAAAAAAAGATAAATGTCATGAACTGACAATAAACAATAGGACGAAAAAAATAAACTCATCCAGGCTGCAAGCTCCACATAAGGTGGGTCTGGGGAAGAAGAATACACAATAAAATTCAAAAATCTACTAATTACGGCTGGTCGCATGCTAATAGTCTCCAAAACTTTATTAAAACCCAGACAGTTGAAGAGAAACCAAAGGTTATATAATCCCCCAAAAAAAAAAAAAAACACAGCAAAAAGTGGAAGCAAAGTAATACATATACTTACATTGAAGAGGTACTTGCAGATGCAGTACCTTGAGCCATGTCACCTGGATCTGACCTCTTCTTCTCATCTTCAATTTCAGCAGCTTTTGCACTCTCTGCATTGTAGCCAGGTGGGCGCACATACATAAAACTCACAGCTTTCATTACCTCCATCTGAACTTACAAAACAAATTGAATACTGATGACATCAATTCTTCATGAGTGGAAATAGTAGGACAAACATTTGAAACATAAAGGTACTTGTTTATTGCAGCTTTAAAAAAAAACATTTCTTCAAACGTAAGAATACTTAGCACGTTCCACATTAGTAGCGAGTGAGGGACTGAGAGTCATTATGTCAAAAGGTAGAAAAAATTCCCCATAGATTGTTTAACTAACTGAATTTATTATTTTGGCAATATTTTTGTTTTGTTTTGTTTTGCAAACCTAAGTTGGACAGTATGTGAGCTCACAACAATTTTTTTTTTTTTTTTGGTAAAGACCTAATAAGTTGGGCCCTTTATGTACAAGATACAGTAAAATACTATACCCTTGGTACTGCTGTCACCAGGCAAATGGATTTTGGATCCAAGGAAAAATTTCCACCATGAAGTAGATAAGGTTTCTATATGGTTGGTTTCGACAGAAGTGTCTATCCTTGTGTGGAGCACACTGGTGACTATACAACAAAAGACAACATCCAGTCATCCACATTATGGTTCTCCATTGTAAAAACATCAGTAAGGTGTTTCTGCAAGGTTCTGAACACAGACTTGCGCATCGGGCATTGAAACTATTTCTTCAGTTAGGCTTCATCAAGGCAATTATTTGATAAAATTTAAGCATCATAGCACAATTGCTAGCACAAAAAACATGAAACTAGACCCATGACATTATTTCACTTATAGCTCTTACGCTAAATTGAATGTGACTGCAGTAAACAGCACCAGTACAGCCCACGACAATACAGGATTCAAATAAGCAGCTCCTTAAGCTAATGGCAACGAGCAATTGATTCAAGGGATGAACAGCAGAGGGTATTATACCTTCTCCTTGTCCTTCTTGGAGAAGAGCGCGGTCTGCCGGAAGAACTCCTGCTCCTGTGCGAACTCCCGCTGCACCTCCTCCTGACGGCGCGCGCGGTTCGCGTGGACCTGCTCGGCGATCCACTTGCGGCGCTGGTTCGGATACGAGAGCGGGTGCCAGGGCTTCTGGTTCAGGTACGAGTGGCTCCACGCCGTCCCCGACTTCTCCTTCAGCTCCACCTCCCCCGCCGCCATCTTCCGGCCAATCCCGCTGCCGCTCCCCGTTACCTCCTCCTCCATCGCTCTCGCCGGCCTCCGCCTCTCCCGATCGCCGCCGGTCGAATCCCTCCCCTCCCGACTCGCAAAATTACCGAAAGACCCCTAGCAGCTGTGAATTGGAACGAATATTAATTATACGGGCCGGGATTCCATATGGGCTTGCCATTCTGGCCCAGTTAGAAGTGCTTTCGGCCCAGCCAATCGATTGCAGCCTTTTCCTCCCCTCCAGACGCAAGCGAACCAGAACCAGCACCTCCATGGCATGGCCACGCTCCCGTTCGCCGTCCGTGCCCTCATCGCCGGCGCCTCCACCGGGCGCCACCTCCAGCAGATCCACGCCCACCTCATCACCTCCGGTCACCTCGCTTCCCTCGGCCCCACCCTCCTGCGCCGCCTCATTTCGCTGCACCCGCACCACCACCTCGCTACCGCCCACCGCCTCCTCCTCTCCATCCCATCCCCGCCGCTCGACCTCTTCAATCTCCTCCTGCCGCCGCTCGCCTCCTCGCCCGACCCCGCCGCCGCGTCCAGACTCTTCGTCCACCTCCGCCGCCGGGGCCTTCTCCCGGATGCCCACACGCTCCCGCACGTTTTCAAGGCCCTCGCGCGCCTCGCGCCGGGCTGCCTCCCTCTCGTCACCTGCACCCACGCGGAGGCCGTCAAGACCGGCCTTGCCCGCGCCGTGAAGTACGTGCAGAACGCCCTCATGGCCGCTTACTCTGCCTGTGGCCACTTTGGGCGCGTAATGCAGATGTTCGACGAAATGCCGCGCCGTTCCGTGGTGTCATGGAACACTGCGCTCACTGCCTGTGCGGACAATGGCCGCCACGACCGGTGCGCCAGGATGTTTGCGGACATGGTAGAGGCTGGTTTCGTGCCTGATCAAACGACATTCGTGGTCATGCTCTCTGCTGGGGCTGAGCTGGGGAACTTGGCGCTCGGCAAGTGGGCGCATGGGCAGATCCTTGCCCGGCGGCTTGACATGACGCTTCAGCTTGGCACGGCTGTGGTGAATATGTATGCCAAGTGCGGCGCAAGATGAGTTACGCCACACGCTTGTTTGAGAGGATGGCAGCACGGAACGTCTGGACATGGAGCGCGATGATCATGGGGTATTCACAGAATGGGATGGCACGGGAGGCACTGGAGCTTTTCAACAGGATGAAGGATGCATCTGTTGCTCCCAACTATGTCACATATCTTGGACTCCTCTGCGGATGCAGCCATGCTGGTCTGGTCAACGAGGGTCGCAAATTCTTCCATGAAATGCAAAATGTCTATGGTATCAAGCCAATGATGACACATTACAGTGCCATGGTTGATGTCCTGGGACGCAACGGCCGCCTTCAGGAAGCTTTTGACTTCGTCATGGACATGCCGGCCGAGGCCGACACAGTCGTTTGGAGGACTTTGCTGAGCGCCTGCCAGCTGCACAGCTCCAAGGACTGCATTGGCATCATTGACAAGGTGCAAAAGAAGTTGCTGGAACTGGAGCCCCGAAGAAGTGGTAACCACGTGATGGTTGCGAACATCTACTCAGACATTGGGTTGTGGGACAAGGCAGCCATGACGAGGAGGGTGATGAGGGAAGGGGGCATGAAGAAGATGGCAGGTGAGAGCTGCGTCGAGGTAGGAGGGCGGATTCAGCGGTTCGTCTCTGGGGATGAATTCCTGTCCTGGATTGGGTGGTGTTTACAGGATTCTTCATGAGTTGAACATCAACATGAGAAAATGGGAACCTGTGGACAACATTTTGCTTTCTGATTATGACCTGTGAGTACCATGTACGCTGATCAAAACTGTTTATTCTGTTCATGTCAGTCCTCTTTTTCTCCATAAGTCCTCTTGTTCATTTGATCATCAATCATTTTTTTTATAATACTAATATTATGAATCCTCCATTGTTGTCCAATAATACCCGTCATTAATTTTTTTGTTTTCTCCACTCATTTAATTTAGGGTTTTAGCCGGCAAAAAGCTTAGAAATTTTACTCTTGCAGACATGATAGCACATTTGATCATCAATCATTTATAATACTAATAATATGAATCCAAACTAAGTGTGCACTTCTATTGTTGTCCAATCAAATAAAAATTTCAGCCATTGAATAATGTAACTTATTTATAAATTGTATTTAATAAGTATAAACCTAAATAAATTTTTTTTGTTTTAACACTAATAATCCATCACTCATTTATTTGCTGGTTTATTTAGGGTTTAAAGGATGTGGTCCGCTACTTCTAAACAGGGGAAGCAGAGTGTGCAAATGTCATCGGGGCTTGCCATAGTGGCCCAGTCTGAAATTAAGCGTTTGTGCCCCTCTTCACAATTCGGCTGGCCCGGCCCATCTCCAAAACCTAAGGAGGTGTCACCCGCGTACAGCCGTTGTCTCGCCGTCTCTTTTTTCCCCTCAAAATCAAAGAAAATATTAAGGTCGCCGCCGTCGTCTCGTCGGCACGGCAGCAAAGGGCGAAGAAAAAGTGGTAGTGTTATTCTGCCGATCACCCAAGATCATGGCGTCATCTTCCTCCGTCCGCCTCCATCACCTGCCGTCCACCTCTCGCCGGGCGCCCGCTCCAACCAACCTCCAGTTCCTTGCTGCGAGCTGCCGGTGGCGGCGGCGGCTTCCCGTTCCCGGCGCGGCACCTCTTCCCCTCCGGCTTCGAGCCACTGGTGACCCGCAGCCGCTTGGAAGTGACAGCAACGCTCCATTGTCCCGCGGGGCGCAGGAGGTCGAGAAGGTGGAGGAGCAGCGGCAGCCTCAGCCTCCGCCGCGGCTCAAGATCGCGGTGGTCGGGTTCGGCAACTTCGGGCAGTTCCTGGCGCGCACGCTGGTGGCGCAGGGGCACACGGTGCTGGCGCACTCCCGGTCCGACCACTCCGCCGCGGCGGCGTCCATGGGCGCGCGCTTCTTCCCGGACCCGCACGACCTGTGCGAGTGCCACCCGGACGTGGTGCTCCTGGCCACCTCCATCCTGTCCGCCGAGTCCGTGGTCCGGTCGCTCCCGCTGCACCGCCTCCGCCGCGACACGCTCTTCGCCGACGTGCTCTCCGTGAAGGAGTTCCCCAAGCGGCTCCTCCTGGGCCTCCTCCCGGAGGAGATGGACATCATCTGCACGCACCCGATGTTCGGGCCGGAGTCGGCGCGCGGCGGCTGGGCGGGGCTCCCCTTCGTGTACGACATGGTGCGCGTCCGGGACACCTGCCCGGCGCGCCGCGCCCGCGCCGAGGCGTTCCTCGGCGTGTTCGCGCGGGAGGGGTGCCGGATGGTGGAGATGGCGTGCGCCGAGCACGACGCGCACGCCGCCGAGACCCAGTTCCTGACGCACACCGTGGGGAGGATGCTGGCGGTGCTGGAGCTCCGGCCGACGCCCATCGACACCAGAGGGTACGAGACGCTGCTCCGGCTGGTGGACAACACGTGCAGCGACAGCTTCGACCTCTACAACGGCCTCTTCATGTACAACATCAACTCCACCGAGCTGCTCAACCGCCTCGACTGGGCCATGGACGCCGTCAAGAAGAAGCTCTTCGACGGCCTCCACGACGTGCTCCGGAGACAGCTGTTCCACGTCGGCGAGGACGAGGGGGAGCACGCGGAGGAGCTGGCCTTGGTGCCGGGTGATGGTCCGGACAGTGATGACGGGCCGACGTCGACGGCGACGATCAATTCGGGAGAGGAGAATAATTGATGGCACGGCACGGCACGGCACGACATAGCGGTGTGGCATAAAGGCACGTCGATCTGTCGCTGCGGGCGCCTTGCATTGCAATTGCATGTTTGTTGGATCTTATCGTGACGGCTTTCGATCTTGCTGTCTTCCTTCTTAATCGTTGGTGTGGTGGATCGATCTTTCGCTTTACTCCGTTTTCATTCAATCCAGTGGGATAATAAACTGTGACGTGACAACTATGAGTGCTATATCAGTGAGAGTGAGGCGATCCATCATCGGCAAATGAATTTCACGTCAGACATTATGGTCGTCGGTCGATGTACATCACCTCTGCTCTGTATTTTTGTTCTCTTCCCCAGTATGTGGTGGTTCCTGCTGGTTTGAAGCTGTTCCTGGCCCCGTTCCCAAACGAAGCAAGCAAGATCGACAGGGAAGACGTGTTCCCAGGAAAGCCACGTGCCTGCGGTTGTTGGCCCAAGTGCCCATCCCGACAGCGTCACAAATCTCGGCGCCTTGCCGGCACTAGCTGGTGTGAACTCGCTCTTTTTTTTTTTTTTCTATTCAATACTTTCTCTTTATCAACTCCAAAGATGTTACATGGTCTCTTTATCAACTCCATCAAGGTTATGCTTTCAAAAAAAACTCCATCAAGGTTAGAGTTAGGATTTGAGGGCTTTACATGAGTTTGTCGGGTTTAGAGGGATCACCAGGGAGGAAGAACGACCTAATAGTAATAGCGGGCACAGAGACGAAGTGGAGGCGAGGCGATTGTGGTGCCACTTGCCGAGCAATGGTTGAAGTTGTTTGGGTGAGGCAAAGACAGAACATTACATTGGTAACCCAGCGACCCCCCCTCCCCCCTGGTTAGTGTGGCGGCAGGCGCTGCCGAAGCAGAATGGAAGTAGTGGTGGTGGGAAAGCTTGGTTGGAGACGAAGAAGGTAACAGGAAGGAAGTACATCCGATAAATTTTAGGGCCGAGCTATGATGAACGGCGGTGGCGATGAGCCATTGGAACTAGACAGTGAGGTATAGGTAGCATCGAGGTGAGAGTTGGGCTGATGTCGATGTAGAAAGAAGGGAAAGAAGAGAGATCTTTTTTAATTTGTACCCTTTATTTTAGATATGTTACCTTCGATCACTTAGTTGTTGCTCCATTCGGGGACGGATCGGGATTTTCTGGGGGGGCCGCCGCCTTCGCCGCCGGGCCGGGCGCGGGCCGCCGCCGCCGAGGCCGCTGGCCGCTTACTGCGGGGCTGCGGCTCCGGTTCTTGGCTGTGGGGGGGGCTCGAGCCCCCCCCCCCTGATCGGATCCGTCCCCGGCTCCATTTGACCTACTCACTTTGGTCAAAATCATATTTGACTCTTCCTACGGAAATCTTGGTTTATATAAAAAGTAACTCGAACACGTAGATCGGTTGATGCGGTGTTACGACCAATCAATACCGCTTTGCAAATCATACCGTTGAAGAAAATCAGAAACCATTTTTTTAATCAGAGGAGGTGAACCGGAATTCGACGATAGTTGAAAGGCAAATCCTCACTCCGTCCCCAAAAGTGTATTTCTAGGATAGTGGAGAGACCAATGCTACTACGAAATTAATGTGTACCCCTATCAAAAGCTACAACAATATGTAATAATAATTGCACATTGAGAATGAGAAATTTAGCAAAAAAAAAATACTAAAACTAGTTGTTACATATATCACATCGTGACCAAGTCCCAACACCACGCCTCTACCGCCTCCACGAGACTCGTGTCACCGCCACCGCCATCCACGGCTGTTCTCCCTCCCTTTCCCCCCGCATCTCGCCGGAGGCTGAAGGGAGTGGGGATTCATTGTTTTTAATAAGTTTTTTCCTATTAGATCGAGTCATTTAGGGTCAGGGTTTCTCTATGCCAATTTTTTTTTATTGAAGTTTTATCTGCTCCTTCTCCTCTCTGGCCACGATGAAGGGGAAGGGTGGAATCGTCTTCTCCACGATGGCTCCGTTAAAGATGAGAGCGCCAACTTCAATGTCAACATCTTCATCGACATGACAACATGGAGACTTTTGTTTCCAGACTGCGGCATCAAAGCGAAGATGATGTCGCTGCCATGGAATAATTTTCTCTAGTCTCTTCTTCATCTTGTTATGTTTAGATCTAGCCACGATGAAGGACTAGAAAGAATCTTTCTCATTCTTCCGTGGTAGAAAGAAGAATGAAGACACCGGAAAGAAGGAAGAAGTTCCTCAATTCTGCCTATAGGAATGTTGGTCATTGTTCGTTAGGCATTTGTTCTCAGGCTATTTGCCGAGTGTTTGCTCGTGTGGCTATCCACACTGCAAAGCATTTAACAGGTTTGATTTTGAATTGTGTTATTCACAGCATGTGTATTATTTTCTAATCCAGAGTGCCTGTAACGTATTGATGTACCTAGCTATCATGTAATATAATTCTTTTTTCGTCGAAAAAAACTAGTTGTTACATGTTCTAAAAATGTATTTATTGTGGGACAATTTTTTGAATGCTAGAAATGCATTTATTTGGGACGGAGGATGTAGATTTTCCCTTTATTTTTTATTAGGGAAAAAAACCTTTATTTTTTATTAGAAAATAAAAGCAAGCAACGATCATGGCCAAACTGAAAAGTAAGATCGTCGCAAAAAAAAAAAACTGAAAAGTAAGACGGGCCTCCTATACCACACTAATGACGTTTAGGCCCAGTAAGATGATTACGGCTCTAGATCCTTGCGCCACGGGCCGGCGTCGAGATTCGGCCCACCTCCACGTGCTCTGGTGGCTCACGCGTCCTCTCCTCCAACCGCATCGATATCTTCCTCTCCGCTAGGGCAAGGGCGGTGAGGCGATCCGTCGTCGGCGTCGGGGCGGTGGAGGAGGATGGCCGACATGCAGGGAGACAAGGCGGCAGGCCCGGAGGATGACACTTTACCCGACGACGAGCCCTTGGATCCGGAGGAGGCAGGTGAAGGAGGAGAACCCAGCAGCGGAGGCGACGAGGAAGAGGAGGACGACGTCGACGGCCTCGCCAGCTTCCTCGAGTCGGAGATCCTCTCCGGATCCAGCGACGAGGCTCCTATTGACGTGAGCACTCCCTGTCTCTCCTCTCCTTTCGATTGTCGCGTGTGAATCGAATCTTTTTCGTGGCTGCGAATCGGGTCTCTGACAACAAGCGACTTGGTTGCCGCAGCAGGAGCAGCGGCAGCAGGAGGAGGACGGTGATGCCGCGAAGAATAAGCGGAAGCAGGGTTTGGGATCAGACAGCGATGGCAGCGAGGGGGAGCAGACCAAGAGGGCAAGGAGGGAGGAGAAGAGGAGGCAGGCGAAAGGGAAGGCCGTGGCGCCTCAGATCGACACGGGCACTTTCAGCAACATTCCCCCCGAGCTGTTCCTGCAGATCTTCAAGTTCCTCTCTTCCGAGGACCTCATCTCCTGCGCTCTAGTCTGCCGCTTTATGAATGCAGCCGCGTCCGATGAGACCCTCTGGCGCCGCCTGTAAGTTGTCTGGGGAGGCTGCGCTGTCGATTCATGCCAAATTCGGCGCAATATGCCTCAAGACTTACATGTCCCGTGCCTTTCTGATTCTTTTTTCAGGTACTGCATGAGGTGGGGACTGGCCTCCAATGCCAAATTCAGAGAGTGTGCTTGGAAGAACCTCTACATACAGGTAAACTCATCGGTTCATCATAACTGTTTCTAATTCAAGGTAGCCAGGGACATTAAAAATGACATTTTTAGTTAGTTTTAGTGCTCACCGACGTTTTGGATACTAGGTTTAGTTACATGGTGTGAATGTGAACCAATGACTTGGGCACTAGGTGCATGTTGAAGTGCAAAGTTTTCTTTTTTTTAGTCTTTTATATGCCATACTCAGCTGAACAAAATAATATTCCTGTCAGTATTGCTGTGCAATTTATTTCTTTGATGCTACTGTTGTATTGATGAACTCTTGCTAATGTTGTTTTCTGTTGTGTTTAATCCCCAGAGGGATAGAGAGGATATGGTTGAATTTGTGAGGAATACCCCTACAGAGTTCAAGGAGTACTATATTCAGATGCAGGCTGCAAAAAGGAGTCAAGCTCCCTGTCCGTCAGAAGTAATTACTAAATTCAGACTGTTGTTTAATCTCTGTCACATGCCCATCTTGTAGTTTCCCTTCAGTCCAACGAAATTGTCTTGTGTTGACGAAACTTCAATTGTTTTTCATCTGGATTTTGAAGGTCAATGACGACAAGGTTATGCTTGATAAGACAGTAACTGATCAGGTATCTAGTTGGAAATCCAGCCGGGGGCTTACTGATGAAGCTGTCAAGGGGCACTCTTGTTCTGGAAATACATGCTCATACACTCAGATTGGTGATGCGTACATTTGTGAGAAGACTGGTCGTGTCCACGGTAATACATATTTCCTCTATCTATCTGTTGATGTGTGATTAGATCATGCCTGAAATGTTTTGGTTTCTTTTGCTTTCAGTTTGTGATGACGCTTGTCGTGAATTTGTCTTGGACCAATCTAGTGGGCTGCTTCTTTGTACAATTTCTGGCCACTGCTTTGAGAGGTGGCTGTGTCCTGATGATGAATGGTATGCTGATGATACTGTAAGTCATCTGCAAAGTTCCTTGCTTCTCTTTTTTCCGTTGATGTGCAGGTACACGGTTTCAAGTTGAGTCTCTGCCAAGGATAAATCATTCATAGTCTGCACTATGCACTCCATTATCATTTCACTAGTTTATTAGCAAATGCTACCAGATTTCTGTGTCTGGTTTGCCCTCGTTACTAACATTTGCTTATTTGGAAGTTTCAGGATCTGCAACAGTCTGGTGTAGTGGATGAAGCAGAGCCATTCATGGGATCTGGACGTTATGGTGAGTCGAAATTTTTTTGTTTGAAATTGAGGAAGATAGGAGTATATAACAATTAAAAATTATGAATAAAGGGGGTGTATGGGCTGAGGAATGAGGTGACCCATAACCATATCATGCCTCTCATTTCCTTGTTTGTTTTGAGGAATGGAATGGGCTGGCCATCATCAACCTCATTCCTCATATGCACATGATCAATATAAGGATGGAATAGTCCCACCAAAAAATCATGGCCTTGTAGGATGAATTCATCCATCAAACATCCCCCAACCCACCCCACACATCCCCTCCCCCAACACACACACACAACACACACACACGCACGCACACACACACACACACACACACACACACACACACACACACAAAAGTAGTCCTTTTTGTAGTATAGTGACGATAGAAGTAGGAGGTGGGTTGCTGCGTCTTGGTCCTGTCTTTTTAGAATGTTTTTATGCAAGTAATTGCCCTGCACTATGTAACCTTCTGTATACTGTTCATTGTGGTTTTCTTTTCTTTGAACATTGCATCTTCTAGTAATGCAATGTAATAGAAGTCTGTATTATTAATTTTGTTTGCAGTATTTTATTACACCAAAGTTTGCATTACTTTGAGTTACTGACCTTGATCATACTTTTGATACAATGAACAGCACGGGCGATTATGTTGGGTTACAACTGCACTGATGAGAAGGAACTTGAGCATGCCTTGGCCTTCTGTTGATGTGTTTCTGTCGATATGTCCTTCACTCTTGCTACATGTTCAAGCTTCTAGTTGTGAAGATGAAACAAGTGGCGGGATGTATAGCTCTGTGCTATGTTTTACCAGAATGTACCTAAGAATAGAACTTACTGTTGAGGTAGATCCCTGATATGCTTTGATCAGCTGAGGGAGCTGTTGCTATGTTGTCGTATGGTTTCCTAATTAAACGAGATGTATGCCTGTAATAAAATATTATTACATAATGAGCTTTTTGCTTGTATAATATGATGTTGGTATATCATTAGATGCATGTGAGATACCGATGCGTCTTGACTCTGAGTTATATATTTTTTTAAATGGCTAAAATGTGCATACGAAGCACCAAAGGCATTATTTTTCAGGTCAATGGATCTACGTCTTTTGCGAGCTCGTTTTTCTTTATGCTGATGATGGTAGCCGGCGGCGACAGCTCCATGAACTGAGAAGTCAAGACTCAAGATCCATCACTCACAATTTTCTGCATGATGGTAGCCGGCGGCGACAGCTCCATGATGGTAGCCGGCGGCGACAGCTCCATGAACTGCTCTTCAAAGTTTATACCTTTTTCCCCCAAGTCAATTTGAACGTAGCAAGGCCTTTTTCTCCCAAGTTAATTTGAACGTAGCACGGTAGCAAGAACTGCAACCCGGAGAAGCTAAAGAAATCGCAAACAAAAGTAATTTATGAGGCTCAATTTTCAATATGTACAAAACGACTATAGTTATACCTATTCATTATTTACAATATCAGAAGGCCTATCTATTAGTAAGAAGTGCCCCACTACCCAATTCTGGTACTAGGATTCATTTTTGAGCTCACATTTGAAGGTGCCTTCTTCAGAATCTTGGTCAGAGGAGGGGGATGGAAAACCGTTTGAACGGTGCTTCACACCCAATTCATAAAAATAATTCTTTATACACCAAAGAGGGCCTCCACCCCCTCCCATAGAGTTGTCAGCTGAAGCATGTCCTGGTGAGTGGTGAGCTCCCAACTATTAATCCTCATCTCCATAAAACTATCATGTTGAAGGATATGAGGCAATTTTGTGGAGCTCCCTAATAGCCTTTTCGGAGATGAGGCAATTTCATTACTCCATCCGCTCCTCAATAGACTTTTTTTCTTGTGATTACCAAAAAACCTCTTATCTCTCCCCTCAAATAAAGAGGGAGTTGCGTCTCCTCCAATAATGTTAGGACCCCATTAACTATCATTTTTTTTCCCTCCTACATCCTCTGTTCTAACATACGGGTCACATGTATTGGGAAAGATTAATGGTGATCTGATGGAGCATATTCTCAATATTAAAAAAAAAACTATTGATGACCACCAATACTATTTTAGTAAGGATGAATTATTAATGACCTGCTAGCAGCATTGTAAATGTTGGGGAATACACCCGGTCTCAATCGTATGCCAAACCGCTATCATAAAGATCTTTGTACCAAACAGATAGGCTAACTCCAACCATGTACGGAAATTATATGACAAAATACTACTTTCCAGACCATGAATTTAGATCATTTTTCTCAGATTTAGATATTGTTTCTTGACAAAGGACATACTCAAAATTAAGAATTTTGAGCATGTTCTGTGTTAAAAAAGACTTTGAATTTCACCTAAGTACACATGTGCGCGTGCACACACATGAAAAATACTACTTTCGGAACCATGAATTTAGATGGTTTTATTTGGAGTGAAAACTCAAATATAGCGTTAGGGGAAAAATTTTAAGTTTAAAACTACAAAATCAATGATGCTAGACCTAAGCAAATATGTTGCACTTGATTTTTAGCGATTACCAAAAAAAAAAAAAAAAAAACCTAGAAAATTGGTGGAAGCGTGCCTTGCGACTTGTTATGGCTTCTGACACATCCATATTTCTTTTGCTAGGTTTATCGACGGTAGACATGAGCATTTTTTGGGTAGGCTGAAAAAATCATGGCGAGTCGAGCTGGTACTTTTTGGGCCAAGCAAGCCTGGGCGGGCTGCTCACTATTTTTTGTTGGAAAATAGAAAAAGAAATACTTTGGGCCACACTTGGGCTAAGAATTTTTTTCTTATAGTGAGACCTTTGTCAGGCCCTTGTCCACTTAGGCTCGTGGGTAATCCAAAACTCGATGGGTCTGGGCAGGGCCACGCTCAATTGCTTTTGTCTATTGGTGGGTGGACAACCAAGAGGTCCATCGACTTTTCAACCATCGACAAGTACTAGAAATGCACGCGGCGTTGCCGCTTAGGGCTTGTATTTCATTGTCATAGTTGGAAATTATCATTTGTGGATGATTGTATATGTTAAGCATGGTTTTTTTATTTTTCTTTGTTTATTTTTTTCGAGTTCTATAAAGATTGATCGAAATTCTCTTTTTTTTTTTAGAGGTTGTGAATATCACATAGGATCCACAAACCAAATTTTACAATTTTAAGATTAATATTTTAATGTGTAGAAATCATGAAAGTTTCATTTATTAATTAAAAGAGGTTATTCTAAATCAATCCAAATTTCTTTATTTTACAAGTTTCATATTTTTCTATATAGAGTATATCATGAAGAGGCTACATAAAAAATTTTATATTAGGAGTTGTATTTTTTTTGTATGAAATAAACAAAATCAGCATATCATAGGAAATAATAAAAGACACAAAAAGGAGAAGACTATTTGGGCGAATCCGCCAAATCCGGTTTTTTTTTCACATAGTTGTCGTGGTATGTATTTTGAATAACTGTATTGTTTAAGTAAGATATTATCTTAGGTATCGGAAGGACATTTTTTTTGGCTATATTTATTGTAGAGAAAGAAATGTTTGAAGTATTTTTTAAGAGGGAGGAGTATTTTATGAGTAAATAGGAGTTCTTTTGTAATAACGAATAATTTTATTTTATAAGTGGTATAGGTATGGTATGTTTAAAATTTCATAGCAATTTGAATAAAGAAACTGACTCTATTAAATATTTTCAAAAAACTGTAGATAAATCTATATCTATATTTTTAGCAATAAAATTAGAATAGAACATGCATGCGATGTTATGTGTTTAGATTGTAGTGCTCGTTGTGTAGAGTACAACAAACTTGGTTTGGTATTTTTCTGATTTTTATTTGATTTGTTATGATTTTAACAAAATTTCAGCCGGTTTTTACAAATAATAAATTCAGCAAAATAGAAAAACGGAGTTGGACCGTATTTAGCCCACCGAGCCCCCAATATCGGCCACAAAAGGGCCCAACCGGGGTGAATCCGGCCCAGGGAAAGGCCCATTCATGGGGAGTGGCCTAGCTAAACCGCGAGTTCATTTGCCTAAAGCTGGAGGGCTTTTTTGCAAGATTTTTTGTGAGAGGAGCCTGGACTGCGGGTTCTATTATAAAAAGCTCGAGGAGTTTTTTTGCAAAATGACCGAGACAAGCCCGATCTGGGCCGTCCGTCCGGCCGATCGGATGGCCGGGAAAAGCCAGTGACGTGGTCACTCTCACAGGCCTTCTTTTGTTGCAACTTTCGTAGTATAGAGTACAAATCACTTTTACATGGATGTGATCAATTATATGTGGACAAAAAGCTCGTTAAGCCAGCTTATTTTAAGCATAATTTGATTGAACTGTTTTTTCTTTTAAAATGAAACTAAGTTAATTTTTAGTGGTTTTTGACTCTTGTCTCGTTAAGCTTGGCTAGAAGTTCGATATCAAATAATTTAGGAGACCACGGTAAATTAGATTATGTCCATTTCAGAAAAGCTCACAAAAATTTAGTTGGCCATCCCTAGTTGTGGATTAGTGTCCTATCAGCCATACAACTACCGACAAGATCCAATATCCGTAATTTTACGCTTGTACCTCTAAGCTACAATTGTTTTTTTTTTTTGAAAAATATCAAAACTCTAAGGACGAAATGAATTTATAAACAATATCTTTATAGCAAAGTTTGTAGCATTGAATTAACCACTCCCCTCCCCCCAACACACACACACACACCCCTCACTTGCTTGGTAGCGGTTAAGTGCTTATGTTGCCATTTTTACTCTAAGGAAGTAACCTTTTCTCGATTAAACGGGAGGGCAGTAAGAAATTTAGAATTTTACATTAACCAGAACTGAGCTTCGTTAAAATATTATTTATATTTGGGATCCACCAATATGCCATTACCAAACGGTTGTTGTACATTATAATATTATCATTCTCTCAATTTCTAATTCATTAACTAATTTATCCCTTCTTTTGACATGTGATGAGAGCAAAATGCTCCAGGTCTCCACTTTAGTTGATTCTCTCTTAGAACAATTTCGACAATCCCCTTAAATAGGCTTCTAAATCAAAAATTTGATGACTTAGCTAAAAGCACGGGCCCTACTCAAGCCCTAAAGTATGGAGGCACTCAAATCACTGCCTCAGTCCTCATTCGTGGGGACTCTCCCCATGGTATCTACACAGTTTGTTGAAACTGTTGTTTCTCATACACCACAGAGTTTAGTGACTTGGTCTGACTTCCTTGCATGCATCTCTTGGACATGATACCACTCCCCTCCTCTAACGCTTTGTAGCCACCACAGGCATGGGCCACCATCCACCAGTATCTATCTGCATTTGCCTTTTCTATATAAGCACTACGCAATGCAACTGATTTACTTGTTTTCTTTCTTGAATCATGCATTTGTCATGGTGAGTTTATGATAACAAGTGGCAAATATCAATTATAACTTCAATTATATGTTTCTTAAGGTATCCATAAAGATACAATTTACTAAATTTACTATTCGATCATATTGTGGAAGAAATATAATGTCAGCACTTTAGAAGATTGTATATGTATTGCCTTTATGATACTCATTCAAGTGTATTAAATGTAGTTCCTAAAAAAAGTGTCTTAAATGTAATGCTACACATATCTCTTTGATGTGTTCACTTTTCTCATGGTCCGATCATTTATAAAGAATGAATATGTCATAAAACCCTAAAAGCAAAATTATTTGTTTTTGTCTGGACTCGGATCATTAGAGAATGACTCTATCATAAAACCCTAGAAGCGAAATTATCTGTTTTTGTCGGGACTCGATGAGAATGACTATGTCATAAAACCCTAGAAGCGAAATTGTCTGTTTTGTCAGGACTCCATCATTAATTGACTCTGTCATAAACTCTAGAAGCAAAATTGTCAGTTTTTGTTGTAGTTGACATATTTGTAGCTTTTAGCGATATCTTGAAAGTCACGACAATTTTAGAGATGACGCTATCACAAGATCCTATAAGTTAGGTATATAATGCCTTTGGAATATTAGGTTGCCAACAAACCGACAATTTATTTAATAGCAGTGACATATTCATAAGATCTGGAAAGTTACGTAATGCACTCAAGATGTTACGTTACAAAAAACCCGACAACTTGTTTAGGAATGATGATGCCATCATAAGATCATGTAAAAATTAGGTTATGTAGTGCGCACAAGATGTTACTTTAGGAACAACCCAACAACTTATTTAGGAATGATGACGTTATCATAAGATCTTGTAAAAGTTCGGTTATGTGGTGCGCACAAAAGATGTTAAGTTACAAACAACACGATAATTTTATTTAGCAATGATAATACTACCATTAAAACCTAAAAGTGAAAAATGCTTCATATATCTCTTCCCTCAATTGTCCCCTAAGTTTAGCATTATATGCAATTTACTATATGTTTCTTTTATAAGGCTGGGCTTCTAAGTTCGTTGGTATCTGCCAGCCACCATTGAATTGACTCGCTATTTCTATTCAAGTATAAGTCTAAGAAATGTATAATCTATTCCTTTCTAGATGCTGCAATTGCAACCAGTCTCATTCTTCCACATGGCTTGTGTACGTGATATGATCTTACCATTGGGTTGAAGGGTTGAAGTCAGCCCAGCCTGATTCACAAGTTCTGTGTGTTTGCTCTCTATTTTTTTTTCTTATGTGTTATAGTGCGGGTGTCCAGTGGGCAATAGTGGTTGTACTCCTAATTCTTCCTAAACCTCATTTAATTTGGTCCCAATATTGTCTAATGGTGTCACTAGCACTAGTAGTATCTAGTGTGCTATCTGACTACTCCCTCCATGTTCATAAGTTGTTTTGAGATTGTCTTAAGTCAAATATTTTAAACTTTAACTGCAAATAAGTTCTTTTAGGTTGAGTTTGAAAATATAAAAGTGATATAAGTAGATTTATCTCGAAATGTAGTTTTATAAAAAAAATATATAAATATTTTATAGCAAAAGTAGTGATCAAAGTTGTTTTTGGAGACTACGTTGATGTCCAAAACAACCTCCTTTAGGGCGTCTCTAGTGGTTCACAAATAGCTAATCTAGGAGAAATTCTATTGAGACTATCAAGAGGAGAGATCAAATAACTAGCGACTCAACTTTTATATAACTTATAACTTTTTGCTACTGTGTTCTTTTCTTATTCTTTCTAAGTTCCATTTAGCTAGCTATTTGAAAAACGTCGTTGACAACGCGCTTAGAGACATGGAGGGAATATTTTCTCAGGTACGGTATCTGTGGTATCGTGATTTGTTCTGAACTCTGTGCTACTGTACCCTGAAAATAAGAACAGCCGGGACGATCACCTAAGCATCAAATAATCGATGGGAAACTGTGCCTAAAAAACTAAAGGCGCGTGCAGTGTACATCTTCTTCAGCACCAACAGGGTAATTACATGGCCTGAGCAATGGTTAGGTTTCTTATGCAGCTGGAGGCCTGGAGCGGATCGTATCATAAGACAACAAGATTGATATAGTGCTGATCGTTGCTGTCATTCATCAGGTAGATTAGAGGTATAGCACCAATCTTAGCTTCTGAAATCAAAATACATTATTAGGGGGAAACGCTTCCATTCTACACCGGAAAGAAACATTGCCAGATCTTACAACCAACTCAAGCATGCATACTCGAAGAGAAACTAATCATCAGAACAATAATTATTATATATTACTCCATGAAATCTGCTCAAATTTCTTTCCAGGAGACAAGAAGGTGAACGAAGCAGACGACACACACACACTAGCTGAGCCTTAAGATCTCTACTGCCCTCAGCTCAGGCATGCACGCTGCTCTCCAAGAACCCACCGGCCGCGTCACGGGTACCCGAGGCGGCGGCCATCCATGACGGGGTTGAGGCGGGGGCCCGACTCTGCCGCCGCCGGCTTCTGGTGGTTCACCTCGGAGTTCCACCCTTGGGACGGCCCGGACGGAGGGACGGGGACCTTCTTGCTCTCCGCCACCGCCGCGAAGAACGGTGGCGGATGCTGGCTCATGATTACATCCTCCGGCGCTGGAGGGCAACATTCAGCTGCTGCTCCAATGGCCGGGCCGCCGCCGGTTGGCCCTCCACGGCCGTGGTCCTGGGCAGCCAGCATCAGGAAGGCCAGGCCGGCGACGAGGACGAGCTGGCCAAGCGACGCCATGAGAGCTAGCAGTGAGCACGCGATCGAGCTGCAGCTATGTAGCTGAGCGCAGGAGACGATGAAATAGGAACTAGGAGAAGAAGCACCTAGCAACAAGAAGCTAGGCAGTGAGTGAGACGAGTGACAATGCGGCTAGGCTCTTCCAGCAGCGAACCTTTATAAGCAGGGCGAAGCAGCTGGACAGCCATAGCACATTTACTGTGATCTTGGATTGTTTCTCTGAAGAGAGACGATCTGAGATCGACGGCTCAGCTCCATCATCGCCATCAGATCGATCGAGCACAGCTGCATGGTCAACAAGGTGACGCAGGACGAGAAACGGCTGTCAGTGGCAGCCATTGACACTGATGCCAAGCAAGGCCGCCATCAAATTTAAGCACTCTCCATCAAGTCAGATTCAGCACTGGAGATGACCCATAGTACATTGATTGCGGTAGTGACTGACAGCCCGGGCAGATATGTTAGATAGTACCACTATGCAACAAGAGATGTAGTTGACGATGATCATTTGATCTTTGGCTGCTTGCTTGCATATCATCATCAAAATTGAATTGAGTTGGGTCATTCATCATTTATTCATGGGAGGGTTGAGCGAGGATGGCTGTTGAACCAGTAGAGATTAATTGCTGGCGATATACCATTCAATTGCAACAACCTCAGCAGCGCTACTGTATATTTTTTCCTTAGCATCTTTTCAAAAAAAATTTGCAAATGAACTTGACCTGGCCGGCGTGTAGCTTTGAAAACATTTGACATTGTGTACTTTTAAAAAAAATAACTTTGTCCTCAGCAAAACAAAGAGGTAACTAAACTAGATAGGTACTCCCTCCATCTCAAATTATAAGACGTTTGACTTTTTTTGACTCCAAGTTAATTTGATCACTTGTCTTATTTAAAAAAATTATACAAACATAGTCAAATTTAAGTCATTCTTCAAGAACTTATATTAATAAAGCAAGCCACAACAAAATAAGCAGTTTTTTGCATAAATTTTTGAATAAGACAAGTAGCCGAACTTAAGATAAATATCAAACGTCTTATAATTTGGGATGAATTGAGTACTGAACTTTAAGAATTTCTCCCTTACAATCTATATAGCTCGTAATAATGTAATAATATGCCCCCCCTGTTATTTATAATTTATAATAAATAATATGGTCCCCTGCTTATATATATAAATATTTGACAGGCAACATATATTCAACTTCTTAGGTAAGTAGTCATAAAAAACTATATTATTAAGCTTGCTTGTATGTGTTTGTTATTTACACAAATAATTATTACAAAAGATGAATGGTAAAAAATATGAGAAAAGCCAATAATGACATCAATATTAAGTAGAGAATATATACTTCCTCCGTTTCAAATTATAAATCATTTTGATTTTAGTATATTGATTTTACTATGTATCTAGATATAACGCATGTCTAGATACATAGCCACCCAAAAAAAGTCAAAGTGAGTTATAGTTTAGACATCATTCGTGGAGTGTCTAGGATGGCTATTGATGAACCAGAGTGGAGAATATTGGCACTAGCATTCAATTTAATTGCAGCAAATCGATTTTGTCAGTTACTGCCATTTTCATAAGGCTTGGTTTCCTTGGTCCAGCTGTTTTTCTTGGTATGTTTTCAAAATATAAAGGGACTGCATTATTTAACATTGTGCAATTTTGAAAACATTTGACATGGTGCAGCTTTGAAAAAAAAATTAACTTTGACCTCAGCAGAAGAAAGAGGTAACTAAACTAAATAACTACTAAACTTTAAGAGTTTCTCCCTGCAATCTATGGCTCGTAATAATGAAGTATGGTCCCATGTTTTAGATAGTATATATGTCAATGCTGACTCTTTTTTTAGACTTTGACTTCCAACAGATATTCAACTTCTTAATTAAGTATAAATACAATCATAAAAAACTACCCCGCCCTTGGTTTCAAATTATGCCGTTTTGACTTTTTTCTTTTGGTATATCTATTTTGCTATGCATCTAGACATACGTTAGATCTATATGCATAACAAAATGGATATAAAAAAAATCAAAGTGACTTATAATTTGAAACGGAGGGAGTACTTTATTAGGCATGCTTGTATGTGTTTGTCTATTTATAAAATAATTATTACAAAAGACGAATGGTCAGAAATATGCGAAAGTCAATATTGACGTTGAATATTAAGTAGAGATATATATACATAGCATAAGCCACTACTACAGAAAACTTAACCGAGGCGGTTTTCCTAACCGGCTCGAAGATAAGGTCAACGTAGTGTGTTGAATCATTCATGGAGTGTCTAGGATGGTTGTTGATGAACAACCCGGAGATTATTATTGGAACTAGCATTCAATTCAATTGCAGCAAACTCATTTTGTCAGTTACTAGAATTTTCCTAAGGTTTGGTTTCCCTGGTTGGGCTATTTTTCTTGGTATCTTTTCAAAATATAAAGGCACCAGTATTATTTGACATCATGTAGTTTTCAAAACTAACTTTTATGTTTGATCATATATAAAAGAAGAAAAGAGATAAACTAAACTTGAACAATTTCTCCCATGCAATCTAAAGCTTGCAATAGGGGCGGAGGCAGGACCGCTAATTCCGAGGCTGCAGCGCATGGGGTCCAGCTCACAAAAGTACCACTACCACTATTAAATCAGAGCTGATATATATAGAAAATATCTAGTTATCATCTCTCATTCCAGCAAAAGTACTGGTTATCACCTATGTTGTTGTGTTGTTTAATCTTCAATATAAATTTGGTTCAAATCTAGTTAATTTTTTGGACTATGTAACTTAGCACCTACTTTCCTCTATTTTGGCTCGCAATATAGCCCTTATTTGTAATATAAGTTAACATTGCTCAAACTTTGACTCACAATATTTATTCATTTTTTCTATTATTCAAATAAATAGATCTGTCATAAAGCAGAGCACTCTAAGCATGTGCTTGTAACCTTTTATATTTATACAAACATTTTTTTAAGAAAAGAGGCACAAGAAAATGAATAAAAAAACTCAACCATGCTGTACTTTTTATTTTTTTAAAAATACATCGCATAAAGCAGTTCGTCATAGTATTGCACTGAATCATTCATGGAGGGTCAGGGATGGTCGTTGAACTAGTGGAGAATATTGGCACTGGCATTCAATTGCAACAAGCCTTTGTCTTGACAGTTACTGTGATTTGCCCGAGGTTTCTTGTCGTGGCTACTCCATATTTTTCAAAATATAAGGCGTCATTATTGAGATAGACATGTTGCGGCTTCTGAAAACTAAATTTCATCCTAGCAAAAGAAAAGATAAACTAGAGATTCTTGAGTAGTTTCTTCCTTGCATTTTTTTGACAAAGGAAGATTTTTATTAATTTTCAAGAGCATTACATTATTCCATGCAATTAATAGCTCCTAAATATAGTCCCTCTATATTTTAAAATATATGGAGGGTCAAAACGGTTTATAATTTCGAACTAAGGGAGTACTAAACTTTACTATGGTTCCCTGTTTTAGATAGTTATATATGTCACTGTTGACTCTTTTGTTCAGAATTTGACGGGCAACATTTATTCAACTTCTTAGTTAAGTAAATACATACATCTGTCATAAAAAACTACTTTATTAGGCATGCTTGTATGTATTGGTCTATTTACACAAGACGAATGGTCAGAAATACGAGAAAAGTCAATAATGACATCGAATATCAAACAGAGAATATACATAGCATAAGCTGGTCCTCATGGTGCATTGCATCTTTCGTGGACTGTCTAGGATGGCTGTTGATGAACTAGTGGAGATTATATTATTGGCACTGGCATTCAATTGCAGCAAAAACTCATTTTGTCTGTTACTGCAATTTTCCTATAAGGCTTGGTTTCCTTGGTCTAGCTGTTTCCCTTGGTATCTTTTCAAAATATAAAGGCGCCAGCACTGTTTGACATTTTGTGCAGTTTTGAAAACTAACTTTGATGTTTGATCCTAAAAGAAGAAAAGAGATAATCTAAACTTCAACGGTTTGTCCCCAGCAATAGGGGCGGAGCAAGAGGCAGCATTGGTTCAGCTCACAAAATCACCATTGGCACACACATGAAAAAGACTTTTAAACATTTCAAAAAAAAAAAAAAAAGAAAAAGACTTTTAATACACGCGCACGCTGACACACATGAAAAAAGTTATTTTCCAAACAATGAATTTAATTAGATGATTTTTATTTGGATTTAATTTTTAGAGATTGTTTTGCAACTAAACATTTAAGTGAAAAACTCAAGTATAGCATTACGGAAAGAATTTTTAAGTTGAAAACTACAAAATCAATTATGCTAGATCTAAACAAATGGGTTGCATTTGATTTTTAGCAATTACAAAAAAAAAAACCTAGAAAATTTGTGGAAGCGTGCCTCGCTACTTGTTATGGCTTCTGACATATCCATGCTTTTTTGTTGGGTTATATCGACCGGTAGACAGAGCACTGTTCAGGGTAGATTGAAACAGAGCACTGTTCAGGGTAGATTGAAATAAAAATCCTATCCACGAGCATTGCATGGGGCGAGTCAAGCTGGCACTTTTTAGACCAGGTTGAGTTTGGGCGGGCTTTTCACTAATTTTTATTGTAAAATTGATTAAAAATATTTTGAGCCGCACTTAGACTATGTTTTGATAGTAAGATCTCTTGTCCACTAAGGCTTGTGGGCAGTCCGAAACCCAGTGGGCTCAGGCCGGGCCAGCCCAATTGTTGCTCTGGTCTATATTGATGGATAAACCAAAAGGTCTATCAGGTACTTCGCTCTCTATAGAGATACAATTTATTAAATTTACTATTCAGTCATATTGTGGGACATATGTCTAACACTTTACAAGAATGTATATGTGCTGCCGATATGGTACTCAATCAAGTGTCTTAAATGTAGTACCATGTGAGTTTACTTTTATCAAGGCTTGATCATAAAGAGAATGAATCTACCGTAAAACCTTAAAAGCAAAATTATTTTTTTTGTCGAGTCTCGATCATTTAGAGGATGATTCTGTCATAAAACCCTAGAAGTGAAATTGTCTATTTTTGTCGGGACTCAATCATTTATAGAGAATGATTGTTATAAACCCTAGAAGTGTAACTGTCCGTTTTTGTCGGATTTGACATATTTATAGCTTTTAGTGGTATCTTAAAAGTCACGACACCTAGAGATGACGCTATCACAAGATCCTAGCCGTTAGGTTACATCATTCCTATGGGATATTACGTTGCAAACAACCCGACAACTTATTTAATAGTAGTGATGTTTTTATAAGATCTGGAAAGTTGTTATGTAATGCACCCAAGGATGTTACGTTACAAACAACCTGAGAACTTATTCAGGAATGATGACGCCATCATAAGATCTTGAAAGTTAGGTTATGTAGTGTGCACAAATGTTACATTACAAATAATATGGCAATTTTATTAACAATGATGATACTATCATAAAACCTAAAAGTGAAAAATGCTTCATATATCTCTTTCCTTTGTCCCCTTACTTTAGCCTATGCAATTTACTATATGTTTCTTTTATAATAAGGGTTATGCTTGAGGCTCCGTATTCTTCTAATTAAGTTCATTGGTATGTGCAAGCCATTGAATTGACTCACTAGTCTAAGACATGTATGTATTCCTTTCTAGATGTTGCGACCATTCTTATTCTTCCACATGGCTTGTGTACATGGTATTCTTCATGACCATTGTGGCTGAAGTTATAGCCAGCCTGATTCACAATATTTTGGCTCTCTATTTTATTTTGTTATGTGTTATAGCGTGGGTAATAATATGGTTATATTCCTAATTTCTAAATCTCATTTAATTTGGTTCCAATAGTGTTTCATGGTGTCACTAGCACTACTAGTAATACCCAAGAACAAATATTATAAGGGGTTATATACTGAGGTGGAGAAGAGAGGAGGGGGGAAGAAAGAGAAGCGAGATGTAAGCTTACAACTAGTTTAATTAAAGAAATCTTATGAGACAAATAGATAGGTTGGCTATAATTTAGCTAACTATTATATGAGTGGATTGATAGTTTGGCTGTATTATTAGCCTACCTGACTACTTTCTCAGGTATGGTCTTTGTGGAGCTGTGATTGTTTCTGAACTCTGTACTGCTGTACCCTAAAAATCAGAACAGCCAGGACGATCACCAGAGCAGCAAATAATCGATGGGAAACTGTGCTAGACAAACTAAAGGGCGTGCAGTGTACATCTTCACCAACAGGAAATTGCATGACCTGCCTGAGCAATGGTTCTTAGGTTTCTTGTGCTGGAGCAGATCGTATCATAAAACAACAAGATGATAGATACATATAGCGCTCGATCGTTGCTGTCATTCATCAGATAGGGGTAGAGCGAGCACCAATTAATCTTAGCTCTAGAATACATTATTAGGGGGGAATTAAACCCTTCCATTCTACACCGGAAAGAAACATTGGCAGATCTTACATCCAACTTAATTACAGTAGCACATACGAGAAACTAATCAGAATCATAATTATTATAATAGTACTCCATGAAATCTGCGCAAATTTCTTTCTAGGAGAGAAGAAAGCAGACAACACACACTAGCTGAGCCTTGAGATCTCTACTGCCCTCAGCAAGGCATGCACGCTGCTCTCCAAGAACCCACCGGCTGCGTCACGGCCACGGGTACCCGAGGCGGCGGCCGTCGATGACGCGGGTGCGGCGGGGGCCCGACTTCGCCGCCGACGACGGCTTGTCGTGGTTCACCTCGGAGTTCCACCTGTCGGACGGCCCGGACGGAGGGATGGGGAGCTTCTTGATCTCCGCCACCGCCGAGAAGAACGGTGGCGGATGCTGGCTCATGATTGCAACGTCGGGCGCTGGAGGACAACATTCAGCTGCTGCTCCAATGGCCGGGCCGCCGCCGGTTGGCCCTCCACGGCCATGATCCTGGGCAGCCAGCACCAGGAAGGCCAGGCCGGCGACGAGGACGAGCTGGCCAAGCGACGCCATGAGAGCTAGCTAGCAGTGAGCACGCGATCGAGCTAGCAGACAGTGAGCACGATGAAATCAGTGAGACGAGTGACGATGCGGCTAGGCTCTCCCAGCAGCGAACCTTTATAGGCAGGGCGCAGCAGCGCTGAGCAGCCATAGCACATTTACTCCGATCTTGGATTCTTTCTCAGGAGGGAGACGATCTGAGATCGACGGCTCGGTTCTATCAGCGCCACCAGATCGAGCACAGCCACAGCTGCATGGTCAAAGAGGTGACGCAGGACGAGAAACGGCTGGCAGTGGCAGCCATTGAGCATTGACTGACGCCAAGCAAGGCCGCCATCAAATTTAAGCACTCTCAATCAAAGGTCAGAAGTTCAGCACTTGAGAGTGGAGATGACCCATAGTACATGGATTGAGGTAGTGACTGACAGCCCGGGCAGATGTTAGATAGTACATTACTACGCAACAAGAGATCGATGTAGTTGACGATGATCATGTGATCTTTGGCTGCTTGCTTGCATATCATCATCAAAATTGAATGGAATTGGGTCATTCATCATTTATTCATGGATTCAGTGAGGATGGCTGTTGAACCAGTAGAGATTAAGTGTTGGCGATATACTATTCAATTGCAACAAACTCGATGTTCCTTAGCATCTTTTCAAAATATACAGCAAAGGACCTTTGACCTGGCGTAGTTTTGAAAACATTTGACCTCAGCAGATGAAAGAGGTAACTAAACTAAATAAGTACTAAACTTTAGGAGTTCCTCCCTGCAGCCATCTATTATTATTAGAGAAATTTTACAATAAATAATGCTTGGAAATAATGGTCAAAAGATAAGAAGAACCAATTGAAAGTTTCTTAAAACTAAGTTTCATCCTAGCAAAAGAAAAAGATAAACTAGGACTCTTGGGACAAAAGAAATTCTATTAATTTTAAAAATTAATTTATATAGCTCCAAATTTGGGCTAAAATATAGGACTTTTTGGAACTTTGATACAGTATTTTTCAAATAAAATGCCCAAAAGGTATTTTATATGGAAAATAATTTCAAATTGGTCAGATGATCACTAATTGTATGTTTTTTTTCCCCCCTTCTGGTGTTTCTTCTAGAGTCCAAGCATCTTGAGTTTGACTAGATTTTTAAAAAAAATATAAATATTACATTTTTTTAAAATATATTTATTATGAAAATATATATTTCATGCTTAGTCTAATAGTACTTATTAGGTATAATAGGGGAAATTTTACAATAAATAATGCTTGGAAATAATGGTCAAAAGATAAGAAGAACCAATTGAAAGAAATTTAAGTGGTGGGCCGAAACTAAAAATTAGTGGGCCAGGCCGGAAGTAGTTTCAAATAAAATCCAAAAGGTATTTATATGGTAATAATTTCATTGGTGAGTATTTTTTCCCCCCTCCCTGGTGGCGAGGCCAAGATGGCCTCCTGGACGATCGAGGGGAGGCGGTGATGCCGGTGGCGAGGCGATACGTGTGCCACCGTGCCAAAGATGTGGAGCGGGTAGCATCAAAAGAATCCGACGGAAAGGGAAGACTACCGTGCCCTGGCCTGCTCAGCTTGCAAGCGGCCGGCGGCCGGCCGGCAGTGAAGTGATACCCATACCCATCATGCAGGCGATGGCCCAAACAGACGACGACGGACGGTTGCGATCTCCTGCATGCTGCCGGCAATGAATACCGGACAAGCGGACGGCGCCGGCGAGCACCCTGCAGCCTGCAGGCGGGAGGCACTGGCGAGCACCTTCCCGCAGATCTGTGTTTGGCGTTCAGTTTGTGCGCAGAGGGAAAAGTGTCACCGTCGTGCCTCCACACTCTGCTGCAAGCGAGGGAAAGGAGTTGCCCGCCAGGCGGCCCAAGGAATCAAGGCCCAGGAAGACAAATGCGAAATACGCAGGAGGGGATTGGGTCCAGTAACATGCCTGCGTGCGTAACGTGAGGCGCAGCCTCTGTAATACTTAAGGGAGAGCCGAGAGGAGAGAAGGACACGCTAAAACAGAAACCACTTCAATTTCTCAATCTAAGATTCGTCTCACCACCAACTCTGTTCTTCCTTCTTCTTGCGCCGCACTCCTCCTTCCTTCCCCATCCTCTCTGCTATCTCTCACAATTGGTATCAGAGACACCTATCCTCGGCTGTTCCCGTTCGTGCGCTCTGAATTCCATCGATCCGGCAACCCAATCGAGCTGGTTGGTCTAACGCCTACCAAATTGCACGGCGATTTGGGCTGGGTGATTCCGTAATTCCACTCCGGGTAGTCGATTTGTGGTGAGCCGCCGATTCTGGATCGCCCAGTTCCCGCCGATCACGACCACTACACCCGTCTGCAGCGCCGGCGAGGAGCAATGAACCCCAACACCAAGCTTCTGCTCGACGAGATCGACAAGCGCTTCGCCGCGCAGGACAAGCGCTTCGATGAGTTGGAGCGCCAGATCCAGTCCAAGGCCGACGCGTCGTCAACCCGTCTCGACGCCCTGGAGCAAGCCGCTCGGGTGTTCGATGAATAGCGTCCAGGGATCAACGGCCTGGTGGACGATCTGCGGCTCGAGGTGGGCAAGCTCTCCAAGCATTAGGAGCGTACCGTCATCGACGCCTCCTCCTCCGCACCAGGTGTTCTCGTGTCTACACCGCCGTCACCACCGATCGGTGCCGTCAACTCCAAGTGCGTCATCGTCGGTGACACCAAGGCTGCCGCGCGCTCATCTGCCGGACCAACAGCCGAACGGCCCCACGAGCACCGCGTCGAATTTGGGAACCGGGAGGGTGAATTTGGTGTGGTTACCACCCTAATTCCACCCCCGGCAAGGGTATGTTGCCTTGCCATCCTGGATCTCCCCTTCCTATTCCGCGTCCTCCACTGCCTTCAAGTCATACTTGGGAGTCTGGTAGTCAGGGCGGTAGCGGGGGAAGTCACACGGGGAAGATGCCTAAACTGAATTTTCCATTGTTTGATGGCGAGAATCCTAAGCTATGGTTGAAGCGTGCTGTTGATTACTTTGACCTCTACTCTATTGATTCTCCTGTCTGGATTCGTGCGTCCACGATGCATTTTCTTGGTCTTCTTTGCACGTTGGCTGTCCTCTGTGGAAGACCCGGTGAAAACCATTTCTGGAATGAGTTTTGCGCTATCTTTGTTAGCTCGTTTTGCTAGGAATGAGCATGAATTGCTGCTTAGGCGTTTGTTCCACATTCATCGATCCGGTCCAAGAGCGAGTACATAGAACAATTTGTTGAGCTTGTCGACCAACCGAAAGCTTATGCACCTCATCCGGACCCCATTGTATTATACACAGCGATTCATAGAAGGCTTGCGTGATGAATTCAAAGCTGCTATTCTCGTCCAGCGTCCCACTACATTGGATACTGCTTGTGTGCTTGCGTAATTGCAGGAAGAGGTGGCGGGTGCCCTGAAGAGGCCATACAGGCTATTCGAGACTCCATCTCCTTCCAGGCCGGGATGGACCGGAGTCCTCGCTCTCCCTCCCACGCCCCCGCGGTTGCCTATTGGCGATGGCAGACGCCAACCTGAAGCTGCTCCACGCACTACACCTGAAGACAAGTTTCAGGCTCTGCGGACCTCGCGTCGTCAACAGGGTCTCTGCATGTGTTGCGGAAACAAGTGGAGCCGCGAACATAAATGCCCAGAGATGGTACATCTTAATGCTGTCCAGGAACTCTTTGATTTATTTCCTGATACTGATGACGCAGAGATTTTGTCCCCTACATCTTCCACTAAGTCTCACTTGATGATGCACCTGTCCGTAGCAGCAATTGCTGGTTCATTGGCTCCCAAGACCCTCTGTTTGTCAGGTGTTCTGCAGGGTACTCCTTTGTCAATTCTAGTGGATTCAGGCAGTTCACACACCTTTCTCAATGCCGGTTTGGCCCAGAAGTTGTCAGGTATTCAGCCGCTCCATCCTGCAGTATCTGTTCAGGTGGCCAATGGCGCCGTATTGCAGTGTGATTCTTTTATACCAGCAGACTTCTGGTCGGTTTCGAGCTATCGGTTTACATCTCGATCTCAAGTTGCTTCCCCCCGTCCTCATATGATATGATTCTGGGGTTGGATTGGCTGGCCAGTTTTAGTCCAATGCAGGTACATTGGGCACAGAAGTGGATATCTATTCCTTATCAGAATACTATAGCTGTTCTCTTGGGTAGTGATCCTAAAATTCCAGTGGGTTCAGTTGTTCAGTTAGCACTGCTGTAAGAAGAATCTGGCTCTTAGGTTCCATCTTCTGATCTGCCAGGGATTCAGGCTTTATTGTCCGAATTTGAGCACTTGTTTCAGCCTCCCAACAGTCTACCGCCCAAGCGGCCCTGGGATCACTCTATTCCTCTGATACCGGGTGCTCAGCCAGTCTTCATCAGACCATACCGCTATGCACCTCTGTTGAAGTCGGAAATTGAATGCCAAGTAAATGAGATGTTGCATCAAGGACTCATTCAGAAAAGCTCCAGTGCTTTTGCATCCCCTGTGTTGCTTGTCAAAAAGAAGGATCACACATGGCGATTTTGTGTCGATTACCGCCATCTGAATGCAATCACAGCCAAGGGCAAGTACCCGGTACCCATCATCGAGGAACTGTTGGATGAATTGCAAGGGGCCGCGTGGTTCACTAGCTTGGATCTGCAATCGGGGTTTCATCAGATCCGTATGAAAGAAGGGGAAGAATTTAAAACAGCATTTCAGACTCACTTCGGCCAGTTCGAGTTCAGGGTGATGTCTTTTGGCCTCACAGGTGCACCAGGCACTTTCCAGGAAGTGATGAACTCCACTTTGAATCCTTTTCTGCGCAAGTTCGTGCTAGTATTCTTTGATGATATCCTCATATACAGCTCAACACTAGAACTGCATCTTCAACATCTTCGCTCGGTGTTTGAATTGCTGGCAAAAGGACAGTGGCACCTTAAGCTTTCCAAGTGCTCATTTGCCCAATCTCAGATAGCCTATCTTGGCCATGTTATCAGCTCGGCTGGAGTCAGCACTGATCCCTCTAAGTTGTCTGCTATTGCTCAGTGGCCGGTGCCTTCATCAGTAAAGGAACTGCGTTCGTTTCTAGGGCTAGCAGGTTATTACCGCCGTTTTGTGAGGAATTTCGGTATTATCTCAAAGCCACTCACTATGCTCTTAAAGAAGAACACTCTGTTTGTCTGGACAAAGGACCAGGACACTGCTTTCTCCACCCTGAAGTCGGCCCTCTGTCAGTCCCTAGTATTAGCACTTCCCAATTTTGCCAAACCGTTTACACTGGAGACAGACGCCTCGGACACGGGCATCGGGGCAGTTCTTATGCAAGAGGGCCATCCATTAGCCTTCTTCAGCAAGGCACTTGGGCCCAAGTCTCGCGGTCTGTCCACCTACGAGAAGGAATTCATGGAATTCACTGTCTTAACTGATCAACGCAGTTTGACACAGCTCACCGATCAGAGATTGCATACACATTGGCAGCAGCGAGTGTTTTCCAAATTGCTTGGACTGCAATACAGGATTGTGTACAGACCAGGTTCAGATAACCGTGCCGCCGACGCTCTCTCCCGCCACCCTGCCCCTCCAACTGTTTGCGCGGCGATTTCTGCACTGGTTCCGTCTTGGGTGTCCTCTGTGAGAGCCAGCTATGCACAAGACCCAGTGGCGCAAGACTATATAGCCAAGCTTGCCCTGGATTCTGCTGCGGTGCCAAAATTTACATTGAAGGATGGCGTGCTACGTTATCGTAACCGCATATGGGTGGGCTCAGATCCAGTTTTACATTGTCGCCTAATAACTGAATTCCATTGCAGCGCATGGGGAGGTCATTCGGGCATACCAGTCACTTATGCACGCATCAGTCAGTGTTTTGCGTGGTCCGGAATGAAATCGGCTGTTCGACAGTTCGTCCAGTCTTGCTCAGTCTGTCAGCAGGCTAAGTACGACCGTGCTAAGTCCCCAGGTCTCCTGCAGCCGCTACCAGTCCCTGACTCCGCTTGGAACGTCGTCTCGTTGGACTTCGTGGAAGGCCTGCCCATGTCCAAATCCTTCAATTGCATACTGGTGGTGGTTGATTTGCTGACCAAGTATGGACATTTCATCCCTCTCCGACACCCTTTCTCGGCTGCTTCCGTTGCTAAGGCTTTCTTCGACAACGTCTACCGGCTTCACGGTTTACCAGGCGCCGTTATCTCAGATCGAGACCGAATTTTCACCAGCCACTTCTGGTCCGAGCTGTTCAAACTTGCTGATGTTAAACTTTGTTGCAGTTCAGCTTATCATCCTCAGTCGGATGGGCAGACAGAAAGGCTCAACCAGTGCATGGAGACTTATCTACGTTGTTTTGTTCATGCCTGCCCACACAAATGGAGCTCTTGGTTGACGTCCACGGAATTCTGGTACAACACTTGCTCACATTCTGCCATCGGCCGTACTCCATTTGAAGCTTTATACGGGTACCCGCCTCATTTGCCGGGCCGTGGATCCCTCCGTGCTGCTCATCCCGAAGTACAAACCGGGCTTCGATCGTCAATGGATGGATCAACTGCTGCAACATCACCTCTACCGCGCTAAACATCGCATGAAGAAGCGGGCTGATCAACATCGCTCGAACGCGGCTTTGCGGTGGGCGATCTTGTTTATCTCAAGTTGCGGCCAAATGCGTGCGGACTTCACTCGCACCCAGGTCTCATCGAAGCTCGCTTTCCGCTTTTTCGGCCCTTTTCGCGTCGCTGCTCGTATCGGTTACGTGGCGTATCGCTTGGAGTTGCCGGCTCACTCTTGATTCATCCTGTGTTCCATGTGTCTCGGCTCAAGCGGCGGTCGGCGCAACTCACCGAGGTAGTCCCGAGCTTCCATCGACTTTGCTATACATTTGGCCCCCGAGCGGGTCCTTCGGATTTCGGACAATGCAGAGGAGTGCCAATCGGGTTCAGCGAGGTCCTAGTCAAGTGGAACAATCTTCCACCCGAGCTAGCAACTTTGGGAAGATTACGGCTCTGGCCCGGGGAGTTCCCTCGCTCCACCGCTTGGGATCAAGCGGTGCCCCAAGGAGGGGGGAATGTCACCGTCGTGCCTCCACTGCGTGATGTAACCGACCAATCCATTCGAGATTAAGCATAACTGTCCCTGTTAAAAACATTGACACGTATACACCGCTTCTCGAATGAATCCGGTAGTCTGCCAAGTGTCACGAAGGACCTCGGTAAATCAACTTACATCCAGGATCACATGATTAAAGAAACACCATACATCAGTATATAGAGTTTACAGCGGAAAATGATTACACACTGAGTTCTATGTAATTACAAAGGTGGCTCAATTATAATACATGGAAGTGTTTCTTACTTTTAAATACAACACCATAAGTTTGTTTTATAATACCAGCTTTGATCAAACCTCGTTTATAGCATGAAGATGAGCTTATAGGATATGGCCATGCCCGTTGGCCTAATCAACACTGCCATCCACAGGGTTAACGCCCACGATGCAATACAACAAGTCACCTGCGACGATGGGTAAAAACCCTGAGTACTCAATTGTACTCCGCAAGACTTACTTGACAGAGAATAAAGGAAAAGACTCCAAGAATAAATGATTGGCTATGGATGGTGGGGTTTGTTGGCTAGCAACCTTTGCGGAAAAGCTTATTATTAGGTTCCAAAGTTTTATATGTTGGCGGCAAAATTATTATGATGCTATCCATAACTACGTTTGCACCTTTCTAAAACATACACTTGAATTATATAAGCATTCATCTACAGATGAGGTACCAATTATAATCCTTTTAAAATCAACAGTGAATTCCATCTCTTTTACTACGTCTCTGCGACAAGGTATAAGTTTCTCACTATCCGGGAGAGACGGCGATTCGAATCGATTACACCAGCTGGGTAAGCCCGTATCACACACCCGCATGAGTTTGTACTTCACCCGCGCGGATTACCGTTCACTCTATTCGAAAATTAGGATTGAACCGTTTCGTAAAACTGATGGTACTGTATCCTCACAAGTCATGCCCGTCCAGCCCGTAGCCCGTAGTCATGCAGGGTTTTGGATCAGTACCCTCTCCACCAGTTACTCTCCTCCCAGCAATGCTAACGATTCAATTCCTACCTCGAACGAGCTAATCGGTTTCGCAGTCGAAACGAGTTATTCGGCTGCTATGTGAAGGTATGTTCAATCTCACACCTAGACCAGAGTACGGTACGGTCCTTAATTGACTCAGACGGAAAAACTAGAAGCATACAAGACCTCCATGTCCTGTAGCATCATCAACATCTAATTCCGTCCGGTCTCCAATTATCATTCACCTCAAGTTTAAGGATATCGTATGTACCAACCTAAGTGGTGCGGATGACAGGAAATCATCCGACTTCTTACTGATCTAAGCATGGCTAAGCATAACTACCTATTTCATCTAGTAAGATAAACGGTTCCCATTTTAGTGGACAAGGTAGTCATGTATTAACGGTATCACGCAATTCCTATAAACGTAATGCACATCACAAGTAACAAAGTGAATAATTGTATTTCAAAAGAGAATAGGTTAATAAAATGCTCCGGGGCTTGCCTCGGTGAAAAGTAGAGGATCCGAGGTTAGTGCACTTTGACTATGGTTTAGAGTCTCGTCCTTCGTCTTCGGGTGGCAACTCCTGTGGATCCTTCTCCTTGGTCACCACGTACTCGACGGACGCCTCTTCTTCCGATCCTATATGAATGTATGCGATATATGAATACCAAGAATGCATATAGGATGCGCGATGACATGATGCTATGGCATGAAATGGTACATGATGACATGATCATGGGAATTGACAAGAATAGAAAGCTACATAAGGTTCCATGTGTGCAGTTCTCTTTCTCTGATGACAACACTATACTATCATATTACTAAGAAAGAAGTTAAATGTTACTTACTTTTAATATCTACAGAGTAAGTGCATATCTCCTTTCTGAAAAGGTTAACATAACTACTAGAAAGCAACAACTATTTGCTATCAACTAGTGAATCATGATCGTTCGCACTAAACAAAAGAATTGCTGAGGATCATTAGGGTTTTATGATCCAAGGCCTCCACTAAATCCCAAATACCACACAAGCCATCATTATCACATGCTGGTCTCCATAAAAAGGAAAAGAGTATATATATATATATGCATATGCTCACATGCTCATATATATTAACAAACATGTCATGAATTAACAACTCATCACTTCTCAATTAATGTACTTCAGAGTTAAATATTACCTAATTATACTAAATAGTATAGTGATCAAAATTAGCAACAAAGCATACCACATGCTTAATCAAAATACCTCTTCTCCTTTTATTCATAATTTAGAAATAATGATTTTATAAAATATTCTCAAATAAATCTCAAACTTTTTGTGCAGGTTGGTGATGTCATGAAATGAATGTAAAATAATTTTCATGATTTTTGGATTAATAATTTTTTCTCTAAAAATCAGGGAATATGCATTTATTAATTAAAAGAGATAATTTTATCTCATACAGAAACTATTCAAAATCTAGGTTTCCTATTTTTCTTTAAATAGGTATCACTGCAAGGGAGCTATGCACAAAATTTCATGATTTTAGGAACTCTAATTATTTTGCTATGAAATAAACAAGACTCAGCACTATTCATCAAATTGAAAAACAAGAAAAAAGAAAAACCCTATCGCTACTGTGGCTGCTAACTGCGGCCCACACCGGCCCGCGTGGCGGTGCGGTGGCGCGCGGCGGCCCAGAAGCTCGGCGCTGGCTCGGCCTTGCGCGCCCCGACGCGTGGGCCCCATTTGTCGGCGACACGGAAGCGGGGAGCGGCTCCGACCGGCCGGAGTCCGACGCCGGGCGAGGATTTTCGGTGATGGAACCACCACCGACGGACTCTACTCGGTCTCCCGCATCTACTGGTGTAGGTTATAGGGCCGGTTCGGGCGGTTTGGAGCAGCGGCGGCGCTAATGGCGGCTTCAGCGGTTGAGCGCAGGACGGCGGCGACGAGCTTGCCGTCTTCCGGCTGAGCTTGGCCGGCACGCGTGTCAAAAGGTTCCAGGGTGCTCGTGTGAATACCTAGGGCTAGTAATTCGAGCCGGAGACGCTGCAGCGGGGCATGTCCGCGAGCACACCGGCACGGCGCACAGAGCACGGCGGCGGTGCGCGGTGTTCCGGCGAGGGCAAGGTCAAAAACACGCAACTGTCATTGGTATGAAATAATACGACCTATTGCGATGCTAAAACAAAAGAAAAATGACAGAGGAAAAGAACGGGAGTGCGCCGGCCGCGGCGAGCACAGGTTCGGCGGCCATGGCGTCCCTGGCGGCGGCAACGGGCCGAAGTTGCTCACCTTGCACTAACGCGCGATACAACTGGGTTGGGAAGCAAGAGCAACTCGTGGCGATTCTGTGGGAGTGAGGAATTGGAGAATGATCGAGGGACGAGGTCGAATTTGGGGATGGCGACGCGTGCGGCCGACGGAAAAAAAATTTACGGCGAGGAGAAGAAGAAGAAGGCGAACTGGCCGGCTCCGGCATTAAATGGCGCGCATCGTGGCTTCTCCCAACCGTTGCGAGCTCGCCACGCCTTTGCTCGTGCGGGAAACACCGCGAAGGAGCAGCGAAACGCCGCACGGCGTGACGCGGTGGCGAGTGAATGGTGTTGCTGTTGCCGGCTACTGTACCATGCCTGAAACCCCTCTGTTCATCCCTCTCTAACTCACTGCCTGAGAAGCCAAATTGGAAACCAACTTCACCGTGGTGATCTCCTATAGGTGTTCTACAACTTTGCCAAAAAGATCACTAACTAAAGCTCATTGGTTTGCAAACTACATGCTCCTAAACATCATTAAAAACACACTGCACACACCCATTCAGCCTATTCAGTTAAGTAGGGTTCCAAATAGCTTGATTAGCTATGTTGGGCAATTAATTAAGAACAAAACAACAATGATTAAGTCCAACCAAATTCATGGTATTAAAGTGCAAAGTTTGCACTAACAAATGATGCAATTGGTTTCCAATTCTTATTCAAGAAAATTAAAATTACTCAGCCCTGAAAAATGAATCAAATGCTGAAATCCAGGGACTTAGACAAAATTTTCTAAGTCTTTTGAATGCATTTGCCAAATTCAGTTTTAAAGTCAATTTTTGAACATGTTACAAAAGGATTTGGCCCTGGACCCTTAAATAACTTTTGTAGCACACAACTTGTACTACAACTTTTATTTAGGGCTTAACCCCAAAAACTAAGAAGAACATATACTTGCACTTTAGGACACTTAGTAACTTGAAAACAAGCACAATTGATATTATCATCACATGTAAGCATGTTTTAGCAAAATATTGTATATAAACCCTATCTTAATTTTAATTCTAAACACTTTTTAAACCATTTTTAAGATTACCAAACATAATTATGTGTTGCACACATAGAACTTGCAATGGCATGTGCTCATGATCAAATGCAAAATGATGCATATATGATAATGGAAATCCATGCAGAAGAACTAGCATACTGACAGCTATATGTATGCAGCAGAAAAGCAACTTCACGTGAAAACAGCAATCTGATCAGCTGCTTTGTTGCCACACAGCAATCTGAATGCGCTAATGGTGATTGCATCACACACTTGCAGAATAATAATACATAGCTCTGCTTAGCCGCAAGCTACATTTGGAAAACTGTATTGCCTAGCACTAGTTGCTGCTGGTCAAGTTTTAGAAACGACGAGGCTTTCTTTATTGTAAAGGAGATGCACTGCGGCGTCGGGCGCTGAGATGCTGAGTCAGCTGTGTGTACGTGCAGATGCTCTACTGATTTTGTCGGCTTGACCTTAGACTGACACTCACCAACAGCTGCAGTGATGGTGAAATTATGTCGTTGCTGATTGTGGTTAAAGGGTTAAAATAATATGTAAGTTCACCAGCTGCTAAATGTTGGTGAGTATCAATGAATCTAGACGATTTGTCCAAATTCATAGCTAATGACACTCCTTTTGTTGTCCAATTTCATAACTAGAATGACACTCTTTTTAGGACTAAGGGGCATGCTTGATGATTTAATCTAATGATCTATACATTCTATAGATTGTAAGTTGTTTTGGCTTTTCGAAGTATATAATTTTTGTTATGCACCTAGATATGCACTATATCTAGATACATAAAACGGTTTACAATTTGGACTTGTAAGAATTACAGATAGTCTAAAAAAGATAATTTGATTACTGGTTTTCTAACATAACTTTATTACTGGATTTCTAACATAATTTTATTACTGGACTGCTAACAAACATATTTTGGAAGTATTTTCTGACACATAATCTATTGATTGTGTAGTCTAAAACATACTCATATATGCGCTTCTGTAAATTCAAAACAATTTATTCATTAAGCTAAAAGGGTGCAACTGTACATACATTTTAGGAAGACACTTACTTGGTTTATTTGCAAGAAATTAATGTAAAATTCCTCCTCCTCATACAATGCATACAGTGCTCATCAGAATGTGCATGGGGCTCTGCTCTAGTATCGCCTGGTTTCTCGAATACTCATACTGAAAAGGACATATGAAATGACATAATGTAGCATCCTTAATTATTCTTTTTGTTAGGCATAAAATTCCTAGCAAATCTTAGAGCATTTCATGCAGCTTTTCAAGAAAAGCCTCATAATTAAGAGCCTCACTAAGCTATACACCAAATCACATTGCCCTAAATAAATTAATAAAGTCAGTAACCTTGTGTCACATCTTACCTTCTCATATTCTCAAGAACTTAAGGATGGACATCCCCATACTTTATCATCCAATTACAATACTGCACATTATGCAACAACATTTCCCTTTTGTTATTACATGGCTGAACACACTTAATGGAGATTCCTATCAGTCAAGAAAACCTTAAACAACCAAGGAGATGTCTTAAAAATAACCTATCGCAACTCCCACATGCCTTAATTCGGAAGTATCTTTCTCAGTCACTTCGTGTTGCTGGTCAATTTTTAGAAACAACTAGGTTTACTTTCTGAAAAAGGAGATGCACTAACGTGCATGATGAGCGCAAGTACTAACCTAGGACAGTGCTATTTGTTTGTAAACCGGGACCAAATGGTGGCTGGTGTCTAGTGTTTAGTGTAGTGGTGGTGTGTGCGGCTCCCCAGCTGTCTTGGTATTTTACTTGTTATTTCTAAATATATCGTCTATCATAGTACAATGCACTCTGTCCGACAGCATGCTTTGCTTTGGCCCCAACAGATGTTACATCGTGGTACGGATAATCACTGGACAACTTGTCATTTAGGAGATTCATTCATAATCACTACGCTCTTTTATGAAAATCTTTTTATTTTGTGGCTATGATGACCTTGAGCTAATGTACTGTTATTGTAATCGTGTTCATGGTACTCCGTTCAGTCAAAAAAGCATGACGTTTCAGACATGCTAGTCAATTTGTTTTGTGAATCATTTTGTTGCCTATCGTCTTGTTATTCTGGCCTGAGGTAGTATTATTGCTTTTACATGATATATGGATTTTATTTTAGTGGTATGTGTTCCCTCTGTTTTTTTTAATATATGACCTTAGGAAAAGCTAATTAACTAGTTTAGACTTTAGAGGATGGATTGGAGTAGTAATCATTGAAGTCCTTTAAATTGAAATTAATTCATTTTAGTGAAAAAATAGTTTTGAACGGCATCATGCTTTATTCAATGAAGTAAACACTGCCCTGTGTAATGTTCGTTCAAAAAAGGAGTGCAACAAAAGCATCTGCAAATAAAAACCTAACTTCTTTTCTTTTGCCGCTTACAACAGGATTTTTGCGTAGACATCGTCAATTTACTTTGGAGAACAAAGGACGAAAACATGACAACAGGTCACCTTCTCTAGGTATCTGGTTGATAAATGGAGAGAGGATTGGTTAAAGATTATGGCTGATATATCTTATGTTTAAGTAAGTAATAATGCGGAAGATAGAGTATCTTGGAAATTGGGTGGCAAAGGAAAGTTTTCTGTAAAATCTGTCTATAATGCTTTAACTGAAAATGATTCTGGCCCTTATCACAAAAGAGTCTGGACTGGGAAAATCCCTGCCAAAATCAAAATCTTTATATGACTGATGTTAAACAATGCATTACTGACCAAAGATAATCTAATTAGGAGGAATTGGACTGGTGATCCTTCTTGTTACTTCTGTGAACTAAATGAATCAATCTCTCATCTGTTTTTTCAATGTGGTGTTGCTAAAGCAGTGTGGGGTGTTGTGGCCAAGAGCCTTGGGGCTACTAATGTACCCAGATCAATAGAACAGAGTTGGGTATGGTGTGATAAGTGGATCCCCAGAGGGAATCAGTTTCACGCCATTGAGATTGCTGCCGTATGTTGGGCTATTTGGAAAGCTCGCAATAGCATTTGCTTTGAAAAGAAGAGAGTTCTTGATCCTATTTCTATAATATCTCATGCTTGTGCGCTTATCAAATACTGGATAGGTCTTTATGCAGAAGAAGATAAGGAAGCTCTGATTGTTGGAGCGGAAACAATGCTAAAGATCGCTCTACAACTGGTGCTGAAGAAGCAGAAGGGAGAGTCCGTTCTGATGATTGAAGATGGTGATAGAGACAAGCCCAATACCTGAAAAGTGCCTCGCCAAAGAGGGGTGGATTTTCTGCTTGAATGATCCCTGGGGGAGATGGAATAAGACTTCTGGAATAGCTGTCTAATATCGTCAAGTTCAATATATTTTGTGGCTGGTGATATGTTAAGGTGGCTTCGTCCCCTTCTTTCTAGATGTAATATAGTCTAGCTTCAGTTTCGTACCTGGTAGCTAGTTCCCTTACTTCCCTAATATGGTGCGGCAGGGTAGCGGTGGTATGCTGACTGTCAAGCCATGTTTAGTCTCTATCTGGCAATACTCTCAAACTCTGTATTTCCGTTATCTCACTTAATGGAAATGGAGGAAGCCCTCGGTTCGAAAAAAAAGAGCAGAACTGTAATTATTATTTTTTTAATGAGCCAGACAGGAGAGCTGTCGATTATACTGCTGCTGTGGTGGCTGTTGCTCTCCTCAGATGTTACCGTTGAACATAGCTAGGTGCGCCAGCAGCAGCCACTGATAAAGGAGATAGATCTAGACCGGACAAACAAGTGTCCCTGAAGGATACACAAATTATTCTAGGTGTTTTACTCTTTCAGTTGCACAAATTTGATGTTTATTCAAACGAAGGATACATAAAATTGCACACACACACACACACACACACACACACACACACATACAAGCAAAGCTATTTCATCGTGGCAGGAAAACTTTAAACAAGATCAGGTGACAGTACACCTCCTCAAGTTTACATCATCGAGTAACAGCTTAAAAAAGAGACACGGCTACGCCTCCTCACGTTGCCGTCATGACATGCCTTTATGCCTTTCAAGTTTAAACAAACCATAGGATCTCAAGGAAACACCACATAAGCTTGAGAGATACCCGGGTACAGATTCCACATACAGAAGATGACTTCATGCAGAGAGCATTTCAGTTCGAGTTCGGAGGAGCGTTATGGCCAACGCTGGGGCTATCACCTGGAGTGGTAGATTCGGTCTGAGTAGTAGGCTCCTGCAGAATACTCCTTCCAGTGCTTGGAGGTTGCACTCTGATGATAGGTGCCCTCATCATCACTTCCAGTTTCCTAGCATGAGCTGGCGCAGAGAGCTGCACCAAGAAGATAGCACTGAGAAGCAACATGAACACAACAATGATTTTTGACGAAATGGCCATGAAGTTTACAAGGAAAAATATGGTGGTTGCTAGTTTGGAGAGGGATTAGGGGGCTGAGAACTCGGTAGACAAGTTACTTGCAGCTACTCACAGCTAAAAGGCTGCCTCACCTCTTGAGCCAGCCCCCTTCTTTATATACGCAGGTTGTATCACTAATTTAGTTCAAAAGGTGTACTTTAAAAGGAGATGAGTGATGGGAGGACCACAGCAATCGCCAGCCAATTGTTTACCATTTGGATACCACTACCTTTTCCTTTTTTACAAATCCTACGGCAAGGGAACACCTTTTCCTAATACGGTTTTATTCTAAGAAATATATCTAAGCTTCACCTGCCTCAATACATACTTTATACACTGATATTCATATTAGGCTTTATGCACCGACCAGATGAACCCAAAAGCTTAAGCCTTTGGGAAGAGGTGGGCAATCCACTTATACTTCTATACTCCCACTCACGTGCAGCCGCATATATGGCGCAAATGCGGAAATAAAGGAGCGGAGGGCTTAAATAATGCCTCATGCACCGACCAGATAAACCCAAAAGCTTAAGTCTTTGGGGAAGAGGTGTGCAATCCACTTATACTTTAACAATTTATATTTATAATATAAAATAAAAACCTTTGGAATATGCCTCTAGTATGGGTGAACCGAGTGATGGCCTGACAGGCAAGCTTTCATGTCAATTCTTTTATAGTTTTATCTGCCAATATTAATCAATCAACCAAACTAGCAGTTCTAAAAAAACTTACCAAGGAAAGGATTACCGAGGACTGAGGACACAGTTTTGGATAATCTGATTAACATGATAATCAGTTATTCTATTGAAACATCTGCTCACCAGACTAGTTGAACCACTTGTACAAAATTAGAAGTAACACCCCATGGTCCACATTTTGTCTGCACCAACTTGCAAGAGCTAAATAAGTAAATATATCATGGGAGTCTCATTTAAGTATGCAAGTTGCAAAATGAAGCATGCACCTATGCAAGTTGCAAACTAGAAGTACACGTGTAACACTTTCATGCTGATAAATTTGTAGTAAAACTAGCAAATACAACCGTCTACGTAGACTGTAGTATTTGGCAGCACAAAGTAAATAAGGATAATGACTAAATGTATCATCGAAGTCAAATTAAGCATGCAAGTTGGAGACTTGAAGTATCAATATTTTCCATGTTCCGATTAAATTCAGACCATGACCAGAACTTATCAGGACAATGGGTGGAGGAAGCAAAAGCAAGTTGGGGCTTCTAGTTTTGTTGCTCCTCACTGCATATGGAAAAGAATACACAGTAGCTAATGTTCAAAGCTAAAAACAACTATATGCAAGGCATTGCGCCACCAAAAACTGTCCCATCGCTGTGGGAGGATATTTTTCTAGGATTCCTGGAACTCTGATTTTGATTTGGAAAGGCATTTCAAGGTCTTTTTTTTGTTTGTTTTGGAACATTGCCTCCCATTGATTGGCTAGAACTCTTCAATATAATTTATTTGAGGTTCCATCATCCTCTGTGGCACAAGCACAATAGGACGTATCTGCATTTATTCATGTCCTTCATTCAATGACCTCAAGAAAAAAGTGTTGTAAACTTGACCCTCAATGACCTCAAGAAAAAAGTGTTGTAAACTTGACCGAAGGTCATAAAGCATGTTCCTCAGTGATTTTCCTTTGGGGAAGGCAAATGCTAAATAGCAAGTCATGTTAGACAAATGTAACACCCCTGGTGTTACGTTAACCTGAACCTGCCATGTCATCATCATCATTGCGTAAGCATTCATGCTTAGAGAACCCAAATGAGTACAATTAAAATGAGTTTATTTAATTCTAGGGTTGTTTGCGCTCTTTCATATCGTATGTGTATGTGTACACCATTTAAATTTCACTTGCGTGTTTAATCTTGATTATAAAAGCAATCAACTAAAACTAATCTTGATGTTTGCAAGTGCTTGGCTAACCTTGACTCACACCCTAACCATGTTTTATAAGTCAAATGATACAAAAGCAAGAATCAAAATTGAATTTGGAATCCGAATCCCAAACCCTAACCTTAGTGGGTTAAGTGTTGGATTTGAATTTCAAGTTCACTTTTGAGGAGCTAACCATAATTAATTTTCTAAATAAAAGTTGCTAACCAATGGCACTATTTCAAAGTATGAACTTTGTACTTTGAGAATGTACTATTGGTTGGGTTTTGAAAAGTACCACAACACCATTAATTAATTGCCCAAAAGTTCAATTTGAAAATCCTTTTCAAAAGAAGAAATTCAAAAGACTTTTGCCCCTTTTGTCAATTTCATCTCAAAATATTCAAAATTTGGGAAAACTCCAAAAATACAGTTTGTGAATCTCTTGGAGCTCTACAACTTTGGTATATAAAGTTTTTCAAGTTTTTGAATAAAATTTGAAGTAATTTCAAAAGTTCTCCAAATTAGAATTGTCTCCTTTTTGTATTTTAAACTTCAATTCAAAATCTATTTGGTTTCATGAAAAACTTTCTAAACAAAAGTTGTAGATCTTGAAAAATAGAACAACTTTTATTTTTGGAGACTTTCATCATTTATTCAAAATTTAAAAGTAATTTTGAAATCCCCAAAGTTAGGGTTTAAACCCTTTTTCAAATTCAAAGTACAATTTCAAAATTTATTTGGAATCTGACCAAACTTGCTAAATGAAAGTTGTAGAGCATGAAAAGTTGCACAATTGATATTTTGGAAGATTTTTGTGTACAGTACAATTTTTTAGAGTAATTTTGAAAAAGAAATGGGAAATATCTTCGGCTACAGTACCAAACAGGGGGGTGCCACCTCGCCGTGCCCATGCTGGCCGGTCGACGTCGCCGTGGCTCTTCCCATGCCATCGCCGAAAAACCCGCGTTGCCAACCACTTAGACGAAGTTGTGAAGGTCCCAGCCAGCTCCACGACCCACCCTCGCCCTATAAAAGGTGATGCCGGCCACCAATTCATCCTTTTCTTCTTCCTCACCGTCGTCGTCGATCCTTCTGCTCGCCCGCGAAATTCACGGCCATCCCACCTCCACTGTCCAATTGTTTTAACCAGCAACCCCGCAACTTAGTTGCGCATCCACGAAACCCGGTACCAGCCTCTGACGCCACTGCAATCGCTCGGACGGTGTCATCTTCTTCCGCTCCGGCCGCCGGACGCCGTCGTGAGCACCCCCACCGATCATAGCTTTGCGGTGCATCTCTAGCAAATAAATTCCTTGTCTTAGCTTCGCCTTTTATCACTGAACATGGTCGGCTTAATCGTTTTCGTAGTCGAGCACCGAAGTCGTGGGAACGTCGCCTCACCGTCGGTTTTGCGCCGCCGTCCGCCCGCCACCGTGTTCCACCGTCTTTGTTCCGTCTTCCTTCAATCCAACACGAGTTCCGTGTTGTGGTAAGCTCTATAAAGCCTCAGTCGTTTCCGTTTGCATCGTGTGCGAGCCGTAGTCGCCGTTGCGTCACTACGTCGCCGCTCGTCGTCGGGCCGTGCCGCCAAAGCCATTCCCGTGCTTGTTCCTGTGGTCGATCACTGTGGTTTCACCACTGGTGGGAGTCGTTGCGTTGTGAGGAAGCCATAGGTGCCCTTGGTGTCGTCGTTGACCTCGCCGTTAGCAAGAACGATCGGTCGCCGCGCCGTCGTTCCTACTCGGCCGGAGAAAGAAGAGAAAGAAGGAGGGGGCTGACGCGCGGGGCCGCCTGTCAGAGAGCCAGAGAGGGGGAAAGGAAGCAGGGCCGCGTGCTTGGCGCGTGGGCCGGGCCGGCCTTTGTGCGGAGCCACTCGGGGCCGCCTGAGCCCAGAGAGAGAGAGAAAGCTTTTCTTTTGCCTTTTTGATTTCTCTGGAACTGTTTTTCATATTTTTGTTACAATTTCATTTGGGCAAGTAAAAATGTGAAAAATATATATCTGTGATCCTTGAGTGATGCTCTACCTAGGAAAAATACTAACTTTGGTTTTCCAATAAATTTTAGTTGTGCTATAATTTACTCTATTAATTAATAAATGCCACTTCCATGATTTTTAGTAATTAAAATATAAGTCCAAAAATTATGAAATTTGTTTTGTGTGCTAATTAGATGCTAATGATCTTAGTTATAAAGTTTGATCATGTTTTGACTAATTTTTATATTATGTTTAATTAATACCTTGTTTTTAATTAATGTTTAATTAATTATCCTTTGATTAATTAGGGTTTAATTAATCCCTAGTTAGCAAGTTAATTAGTGGCTTTCAACAACTGTAAAAATGGTTAATAGATTAGTAATCAACCTTAATCACTATTAGGGTTGCTTGATTTTGGGATTGAGTGATGACCCCAAGTCATTAACCCTAATGACCTTCGGCATTTTATGTTGATTGCGTATTGTTAGTCCGTCGTCGTCGACGCTAGCTATACTTCCTTAATGCAACTATACCGTGAAGGAAAGTTGTACTCAAGACAGATTAACACTCGTTGCATCATTATCGCATGCTCCTTTTATTACTGCATCGTAATCATGCATTCCACTCGTGTAGCTGTGCCGTCTGCGGAGGGAGTTAATCCAACTCCAGTATCCGAAGAAGGTGATCATCGTGAGAAGGTTGGATCTGATCTTGGTGATTGGGTAGTTGCTCCTAACTTCGTCGAGCCCCAAGGCAAGCCCCGGATGCATTCAACCACCTTCTTGTATTTCGAAAGCTTTTATATTGTATGTTGATGTTATGATGCATTAGGTGTTAGGAGTTGTGTGATATCCTAATTTGATGCATTTACCGTACCTTGATATATACCCTGGATACCTGTTTTGATTTTGAAAATGCTAGTATATACTTAGCCCTGATAGTAGCATAGGCCTTATGAAATGTTTTCTAAAGGTGTGATAACCATATCCCCGTTGAGGGCAATTATGAAAACCTGATGTTACTTGTTGGTATCCTTTCACTTTGATCGGGTCAAGGGTACGCAACAAGAACATGATGATGAGTAAATTGAGACCGGGTGGAGTGACTTGCACCAGGAAGGGCTAGTGCCCTGGTGTAGTGTCGTCCACTTGTGAGTCGGTTAAGCATCGTTCGTTGCCTTGGCCCTTGGATCATGAGGTTATTGGATAGTACTAGTCGCATGCTAATGGCGGTAAGCTCCCTTGTACTATCCACGACGAGAACGGACAACCGGGATGAGCGTGTCGTGTACCCATCCTACGGGGCCATCGTGGAAGGGGACCGCGGCGTAGGGAGATGGTGTACTGTACCTCGTGGCTAGGACCCGTTCTGACCGGGAGAAATGCACGCGTGAGTTGATGTATGTAAGATGTTCGGTCCTGCATAAATCGTGTGGCTAGGAAGCCCCAGCTGGGTATATAAAGCGGTTCGAATCGTCGTTGCTCCACGATATGGGAGACTTGATCCTTGCACCAGCATCGTAGTAATGATGGAAGTTGATGATGGAAAGTTTTGAATCCGTTACATGGTTGACAAGTGATTGTTGTAGTAAAGTAAGGATTGGCTTAGTCTCTTTTTGCAAAGGTGTCATTTGAGCTTGCTAAAGCCTTACCTTGATTCCTATTAACCAGCATTCCTGAGTCTTCTCCCAAATTTTTGGTCGGGTAAGTCTTGCGGAGTACTTTTTGTACTCAGGGTTTGTTAAACCTCTGTTGCAGGTGAACCTGTGAACAAGTGTGCTACGGCCCTTGTTGCATGACGGTGATCGAGGAAGGAACAGATGAGGAATAGATTGTGTGGCCCGTGGGCAGGGCACTTTCGTTGTGTGGCTTGTAATAAAGTTAAGTAATGATACTTCCGCTGTTATGTAATAAGAATACTCTGGTTTATATAAGTTTTATAAAAAGTTTGTAAACTAAGTTATTGTAAGTCTTCCGCTACTCTGTATTTTTGTATAGAAACTGTTGTAATACTGCGATGTCTCTGTAAGTATCGATCCTGGAAGAAATTATGGTTTATCGGGGGTTCACCCGACAGGGCTTTTTAGGTTATGTGGTACGCAAGCATAGCTAACACAGGTCTTAGGGACAATGTCAGGTGCTTGTGGGCCATATAATTTAGAAGGTTCTGCCACAGAGGGTATCAGAGCAGTACTTACAAAGATACTCACAGTATTACTTTGCAAAAAACTTTAAAATATTTTGGATCTAAAAATTAACTTGGTTTGGTCCAAATTGCTTCTGCTCCGTCTTAATTCTTTCTAGTAACCTTTCTAGGTGCTATTTAAAAGAGTCTTAAGCGGAGTATCATGTGTTTTTCTTTTTGCCCTATATTACTAAAAGTATGCTTATGCTAGTTTAAAAGGTTTTTGCTTGATCCGTAGGTTTGATCATGCATCATGTTTATTCACATGTTTAAAATCATATCCCCGTTTGCAAAGTGGTTGGGCTAAGTAACATCAATCCTATTCTTACTAGCCCTAAGGATCTCAATCTTATAGGTTCTATCTCTTCTTCCTACAGAAGGGCATGTGGCTAGTTTGTGTAATGCTTTAAGTTCAATACATCTGCTTGTGAATAAATATAATCTTGTCTATAACAGATGTCTGGCCATACTAGCGCTGGTTCTTCACATGAGGGAGGTGCAGCCCCGCAGGCACCACCAGCACCACAGTCCTTGGCTGAAGCCATGGCAGCTTTAGTAAATGACACTACTGAGAATTTTCGTTTGTTGCGGGAAATGGGTCAGCACAATCAAAATGCACCATATGAGAATCGTGGCCGTCGTAATCACAACGAGATCATGTATGCAGACTTCACAGAGACCCGTCCGCCAGTTTTCACTAGGGCTGAGGAGCCCTTAGAGGCTAATGATTGGCTTCGTATCATAGATCAGAAGTTTGACTTGTTAGAAGGTTGTCCAGACCTGTTGAAACCCAAGTTTGCCGCCCAACAGTTGAGAGGCCCTGCATCAGCATGGTGGGCAAACTTTCTCGCACGTCAGCCCGTTGGACAACAAATTACTTGGGATATGTTCCGAGATGCATTCCGTCAGCATTTCATTCTTGACGGAGTGATGCAAGCAAAGCTAGAAGAATTTCTGGCACTGAAGCAGGGTGGTCGAACAGTGGTGCAGTATGTGAATATGTTCAGTCATCTATCACAGTATGCCCCTGAGCACGTGGATACTGATAGTAAGAAGAAGAAATATTTTGTTCGGGGTTTAAAGAGTGATATTGAAACTCATCTTACTGCCAACCCAACTGCCACTTTCTATGAGGCGGTGGATATCGCCATATCCTATGAAAGATCTATGCTTAAACAGAAGAGCGAAGAGCGGCGTGCTTCCTCTAATCTATCTGGCGGAATCCAGAAACGCCAGAAGGTTATATTCCACCCTACTCAGCATAACCACTAGCCATCCTGCTATCCACAACACCAACAAAGCCATCAACCCTATTACTACCCACCACAGCAGCAGCAAACCCAAAGGCAACAGGTGTACACTCACCCTGCTGCCACAACCTATCCACAGCAGCCGAATACCCAGGGTATTCGAACTCCCACTCCACCAGCTCCCCAGGCTCCGTCCACTGGTAGAGGCCCCTGTTTTAATTGTGGAGAGCCACACTATGTTCGATATTGCCCCTACCCAACCAGGAATACTTCCAACCTCCAACAAGGGTCGGGCAGTCAGCAGCATCAGGGTCAAGGCAGGGGTAAATCACAGCATGTCCCGAAGGTGAATGCTAGGAAGAAATCTGGGCGTGTGTATCACGTTCAAACTGGGGATGTTCTTAAAGGAGAACCTGTTTTAATGGGTATGTTTCCCGTTGCCAGTCACCCTGGGATTACATTATTTGATTCTGGTGCATCGCATACATTTATCAACCGTACTTTTGTTACAAAGCATAAAATCCCCATAAAAGAAATTAAAGATGAGTTTTTGGTGCAATCGCCGGGAGGGCGTATACACACACGGGAAATAGTATATCAGATCCCTATATCTCTTGGTGGGTATCTCTATCCCACGGATCTGATAGTACTGAAGGATCAAAACATAGATGTGATCCTTGGAATGAATTGGTTACATCAACACGACGCTATGATAGACGCGCTGAATAGAACCATTAAGTTGTTCCTGCCTGATAGCCAGTCTCCTCTTCTTATCCAATTCTCAACTCCCAAGAGAGCAGTTGAGATAGTTAATGCAACCTCAGTGCAAGAAATCAAAGATATACCTGTGGTCTGTGAGTTTTCATATGTGTTCCCTGAAGAATTTTTGAATGAGCACTTTCCGGAGTTTCTTCCTTCATTCTCCTAAGTCATGATTCGTTTCTAAGAATCGTGACTTTCTGAAAACATGAGACTTGTAATATGAACCCTTCTACCTTCCTTATGAAACCATATAAGATGTGTTTGCTTGATACATTTCCTTTTCCATTACTTAGCCCTAAGCTTTGAATCTCGGGACGAGATTCCTTTTAAGGGGAATATAATGTAACACCCCTGGTGTTACGTTAACCTAAACCTGCCATATCATCATCATCATTGCGTAAGCATTCATGATTAGAGAACCCTAATGAGTACAATTAAAATGAGTTTATTTAATTCTAGGGTTGTTTGCGCTCTTTCATATCGTATGTGTATGTGTACACCATTTAAATTTCACTTGCGTGTTTAATCTTGATTATAAAAGCAATCAACTAAAACTAATTTTGATGTTTGCAAGTGCTTGGCTAACCTTGACTCACACCCTAACCATGTTTTATAAGTCAAATGATACAAAAGCAAGAATCAAAATTGAATTTGGAATCCGAATCCCAAACCCTAACCTTAGTGGGTTAAGTGTTGGATTTGAATTTCAAGTTCACTTTTGAGGAGCTAACCATAATTAATTTTCTAAATAAAAGTTGCTAACCAATGGCACTATTTCAAAGTATGAACTTTGTACTTTGAGAATGTACTATTGGTTGGATTTGAAAAGTACCACAACACCATTAATTAATTGCCCAAAAGTTCAATTTGAAAATCCTTTTCAAAAGAAGAAATTCAAAAGACTTTTGCCCCTTTTCTCAATTTCATCTCAAAATATTCAAAATTTGGGAAAACTCTAAAAATACAGTTTGTGAATCTCTTGGAGCTCTACAACTTTGGTATATAAAGTTTTTCAAGTTTTTGAATAAAATTTGAAGTAATTTCAAAAGTTCTCCAAATTAGGAATTGTCTCCTTTTGTATTTTAAATATCAATTCAAAATCTATTTGGTTTCATGAAAAACTTTCTAAACAAAAGTTGTAGATCTTGAAAAATAGAACAACTTTTATTTTTGGAGACTTTCATCATTTATTCAAAATTTAAAAGTAATTTTGAAATCCCCAAAGTTAGGGTTTAAACCCTTTTTCAAATTCAAAGTACAATTTCAAAATTTATTTGGAATCTGACCAAACTTGCTAAATGAAAGTTGTAGAGCATGAAAAGTTGCACAATTGATATTTTGGAAGATTTTTTGTGTACAGTACAATTTTTAGAGTAATTTTGAAAAAGAAATGGGAAATATCTTCGACTCTGAGTACCAAAGCAGGGGGGTGCCACCTCGCCGTGCCCATGCTTTGGCGGTCGACGTCGCCGTGGCTCTTCCCATGCCATCGCCGAAAAACCCGCGTTGCCAACCACTTAGACGAAGTTGTGAAGGTCGGCCCGGCTCCACGACCCACCCTCGCCCTATAAAAGGTGATGCCAGGCCACCAATTCATCCTTTTTTCTTCTTCCTCACCGTCGTCGTCGATCCTTACGCTCGCCCCATGAAATTCACGGCCATCCCACCTCCACTGTCCAATTGTTTTAACCAGCAACCCCGCAACTTAGTTGCGCATCCACGAAACCCGGTACCAGCCCTCGACGCCACTTGCAATCGCTCGGACGGTGTCATCTTCTTCATTTCCTCCGCCGGACGCCGTCGTGAGCACCCCCCCACCGATCATAGCTTTGCGGTGCATCTCTAGCAAATAAATTCCTTGTCTTAGCTTTCGCCTTTTATCACTGAACATGGTCGGCTTAATCGTTTTTCGTAGTCGAGCACCGGTCGTGGGAACGCGTCGCCTCACCGCGGTTTTTTTTGCGCCGCCGTCCGCCCGCCACCGTGTTCCACCGTCTTTGTTCCGTCTTCCTTCAATCCAACACGAGTTCCGTGTTGTGGTAAGCTCTATAAAGCCTCGGTCGTTTCCGTTTCCATCGTAATGCGAGCCGTAGTCGCCGTTGCGTCACTACGCCGCCGCTCGTCGTCGGGCCGTGCCGCCAAAGCCATTCCGTGCTTGTTCGTGGTCGATCCTTCGTGGTTTCACCACTGGTGGGAGTCGTTGCGTTGTGAGGAAGCCATAGGTGCCCTTGGTGTCGTCGTTGACCTCGCCGTTAGCAAGAACGATCGGTCGCCGCGCCGTCGTTCCTACTCGGCCGGAGAAAGAAGAGAAAGAAGGAGGGGGCTGACGCGCGGGGCCGCCTGTCAGAGAGCCAGAGAGGGGGAAAGGAAGCAGGCCGCGCGTGCGCGCTCGTGGGCCGGGCCGGCACTGTGCGGAGCCACTCAGGCCGCACAGCGAGCCCAGAGAGAGAGAGAAAGCTTTTCTTTTGCCTTTTTGATTTCTCTGGAACTGTTTTTCATATTTTTGTTACAATTTCATTTGGGCAAGTAAAAATGTGAAAAATATATATCTGTGATCCTTGAGTGATGCTCTACCTAGGAAAAATACTAACTTTGGTTTTCCAATAAATTTTAGTTGTGCTATAATTTACTCTATTAATTAATAAATGCCACTTCCATGATTTTTAGTAATTAAAATATAAGTCCAAAAATTATGAAATTTGTTTTGTGTGCTAATTAGATGCTAATGATCTTAGTTATAAAGTTTGATCATGTTTTGACTAATTTTTGTATTATGTTTAATTAATACCTTGTTTTTAATTAATGTTTAATTAATTATCCTTTGATTAATTAGGGTTTAATTAATCCCTAGTTAGCAAGTTAATTAGTGGCTTTCAACAACTGTAAAAATGGTTAATAGATTAGTAATCAACCTTAATCACTATTAGGGTTGCTTGATTTTGGGATTGAGTGATGACCCCTGGGTCATTAACCCTAATGACCTTCGGCATTTTATGTTGATTGCGTATTGTTAGTCCGTCGTCGTCGACGCTAGCTATACTTCCTTAGTGCAACTATACCGTGAAGGAAAGTTGTATTCAAGACAGATTAACACTCGTTGCATCATTATCGCATGCTCCTTTTATTACTGTATCGTAATCATGCATTCCACTCGTGTAGTCTGGCTTTGTCTGCGGAGGGAGTTAATCCAACTCCAAGTATCCGAAGAAGGTGATCATCGTGAGAAGGTTGGATCTGATCTTGGTGATTGGGTAGTTGCTCCTAACTTCGTCGAGCCCCAAGGCAAGCCCCGGATGCATTCAACCACCTTCTTGTATTTCGAAAAGCTTTTATATTGTATGTTGATGTTATGATGCATTAGGTGTTAGGAGTTGTGTGATATCCTAATTTGATGCATTTACCGTACCTTGACATATACCCCCGGATACCTGTTTTGATTTTGAAAATGCTAGTATATACTTAGCCCTGATAGTAGCATAGGCCTTATGAAATGTTTTCTAAAGGTGTGATAACCATATCCCCGTTGAGGGTAATTATGAAAAAACGATGTTACTTGTTGGTATCCTTTCACTTTGATCGGGTCAAGGGTACGCAACAAGAACATGATGATGAGTAAATTGAGACCGGGTGGAGTGACTTGCACCAGGAAGGGCTAGTGCCCTGGTGTAGTGTCGTCCACTTGTGAGTCGGTTAAGCATCGTTCGTTGCCTTGGCCCTTGGATCATGAGGTTATTGGATAGTACTAGTCGCATGCTAATGGCGGTAAGCTCCCTTGTACTATCCACGACGAGAACGGACAACCGGGATGAGCGTGTCGTGTACCCATCCTACGGGGCCACCGTGGAAGGGGACCGCGGCGTAGGGAGATGGTGTACTGTACCTCGTGGCTAGGACCCGTTCTGGCCGGGAGAAATGCAAGCGTGAGTTGATGTATGTAAGATGTTCGGTCCTGCATACATCGTGTGGCTAGGAAGCCCCAGCTGGGTATATAAAGCGGTTCGAATCATCGTTGCTCCACGATATGGGAGACTTGATCCTTGCACCAGCATCGTAGTAATGATGGAAGTTGATGATGGAAAGTTTTGAATCCGTTACATGGTTGACAAGTGATTGTTGTAGTAAAGTAAGGATTGGCTTAGTCTCTTTTTGCAAAGGTGTCATTTGAGCTTGCTAAAGCCTTACCTTGATTCCTATTAACCAGCATTCCTGAGTCTTCTCCCAAATTTTTGGTCGGGTAAGTCTTGCGGAGTACTTTTTGTACTCAGGGTTTGTTAAACCTCTGTTGCAGGTGAACCGTGTGAACAAGTGTGCTACGGCCCTTGTTGCATGACGGTGATCGAGGAAGGAACAGATGAGGAATAGATTGTGTGGCCCGTGGGCAGGGCACTTTCGTTGTGTGGCTTGTAATAAAGTTAAGTAATGATACTTCCGCTGTTATGTAATAAGAATACTCTGGTTTATATAAGTTTTATAAAAAGTTTGTAAACTAAGTTATTGTAAGTCTTCCGCTACTCTGGTATTTTTGTATAGAAACTGTTGTAATACTGCGATGTCTCTGTAAGTATCGATCCTGGAAGAAATTGTGGTTTATCGGGGGTTCACCCGACAGGGCTTTTTAGGTTATGTGGTACGCAAGCATAGCTAACACAGGTCTTAGGGACAATGTCAGGTGCTTGTGGGCCATATAATTTAGAAGGTTCTGCCACAACAAAGGTGCCACGTAGTATTCAAGAATGCAATATTGGTGCATCCAATTAGAAAATATCAAAATATCGAATGGTGAGAGAAGTTGTCAATAACTTATGATCAGAAACATACCCAAAAAGCAAGCATTTGATACCCACATGCACAAGATATGTGTGGACGCTTGGTTTGAAAGAAGTCGTAGAACTGGAGCATAAGTTGTAGTAGTAGTAGTTAGTCATCAAACTGTTAAAAATGATATTACAGGGTACACAGTCTAGGTTCCTTGATCTTATTTATTGTAAGAACGTGAGCACAGAAACGCTTCATAATATTGTCTTGAATAAACAAAGTCACAAATTTATCACTTAATACATGACAATGGTTACGTATGCACTAAGATTATGTGTTTCAGTTCATGCACAAGCTATGCAGCACAAGAAATAAACCTCATGTGATACCATCAGACAAGGAACCTCCATTCATCAAATACAGTATACATATCACTGTCATATTGACAAGGATTAACTGGGGAACATGCTTAAATAACAGTAACTGCCTACCAAAGTGGATAGTGTACAAACATTTCCATATCACCAAATATGTGGATGAGAAAAAGGGAAAGATATGGTTGCTCGCTTAAAATCTGTTCATAGATTTTAGGTCAAAAAAATCTATTCATAGAACAGACCAGAAGACATCAATATGTGCATTTCTTTCTAGCAAAAACAATTAACCAGATGGTTTTTCCTTTATGAAGTAGTGAAGGTCTCTTTGAAAGCACCCATGCTAAAAGCAAAACTGAAGATAAGCTTGCTCAAGAGAATATCAGCTATTGATTGCATTACATCGAGCTACACATACAGAATGATAATGTACTGCACGAAAACATCCTGAGACGTTACACAGCAACAGAGCAGACCTATCACTTAAACACTCTTATTTCAGGCATGGCTGCTTCATTTGGTCGTATTGAGCTTGGAAAGTAGGTAGAGGCAAACAGTAGATAGGAAAATCGATGCAGCAAAGCAAAAGAGGTCAGTGCAGGATGTAATGGTCACCCTCTTGCTCTTCTTGAAGATGCCAACCAGTAGAACCAAGACAATGACATGACCCAGCTTTGTCTTGAGATCATTTACCGACTTGATTTCAACCCACTTGGGCCGTTCCTACAGACAGAATCAGAGATGTCAAGAAACTGCGATTGACTGCAATTCTTTGCTGCCCCAGGAGTGTCACTGATAGGGATGTGCATGTGAACCAACCGGAAGGCTGAAGAGTCCGAAGAGGTTGGACCCGTAAGAGGAGTCTATGTTACTGATGAAGAGCTCGTACAACCCCGTCCCCAAGACAAACGTGACCGTTCCAATGAGAAACATTTCTGGATGTGAAACAGGCAATGCACAACAGAAAGCCATTAGGCCCATTGTTAGAACAGATTTGGGCATGTGGTGATGAACTGATGATATCATAGTAGAATTGTACATTGTGGCATGAAGTTAAGGGTTACAGTGGTTAGCAACATAGCAGTGCTTATTTGTGGTATGGAACAAGCATCAGGTGAGTGATTTGGTTACCAATGGCTTCCAGCAGCAAGAGAATGACCTGCCCTCCGCCGTTGTAGTACTCCACGAAAGCATTCATCACAGAAACGCATCCCTGCAGAATCCAAAGCTTCAGTTCACAAATTAGGGGGAGATAAAGCCCGAATGCTCCGTGAATCAATTCAATGATGAAGCGAGAGAGCGAGCGAGTACCTTGAGGAAGCACGGGATGGAGCCGAGGAGTAAGCCACCGATGCCGAGGAAGGTCATGAAGCGGCAGGCGTAGATGATCTTCTCGATCCGCGCCTCCAGCTCGGACCCGTACCCCGTCCCAGAAAGCTCCACCGGGCGGAGCAGCACCCCGCTGAGGCCGCGGCAGCGGTGCTCCCAGGGCGCCGCTCCCCCGCCGCCGCCGCCGCCGAGTGGGAGCACCTGGGCGACACCCTTGCTGCCCTCCCGGCCCCGCGCGGCCTCAGCCTCGGCCTCCACGCCCAGCCGGCGCACCCCGCCGCCGCCGCCAGGCCGTAGACGCAACCGAGAGGCCTGGGCTTCATTGCCGTGTCTGGAACTTACTCGAACCGCCTTCTCCCAACTCCGCTCGCGCCGGGTAGGTTAAGTAGACGGCTCCCGGCTCCCGGCGCGGGAGAGCGTGCCAAGTGGGGCGGACACCGACGAGTCCCCGTCGTCATCCTCGTTCGTCGCGTTGCAGGGCGGGGCTGGCAGCGAGTCCACGTCGACGGAGGCGGGGAGCACCCGTTCCATCTCATCAGTCCCTGCCCATTGGTGAGTGGTGGATGGCAACAGAGACAATTCCATATGAAATTCCTAGCAAATCTTAGGGCATTTCAGCAGCTGTTAAAGAAAAGCCTCATAATTAAGAGCCTCACATAAGCTATACACCAAATCAAATTGCCCTAAATTAATAAAGTAACTAACCTTGTGTCACACCTTACCTTCTCGGATCCTCAGGAGAATTTTTTTATTTTTAACTGATTTTCTGAAGATATTTTTAAAAAAACTCGATCCCAAACTTATTTTCGCGGATAACCTGTTTTGTAGCGCCATGACCGGACGCGCTGCAAACCTGAGGACCGCGCCCTGCATGCCGGCGCGGTCTCGCCCCGCCAGCGTGGCTTAGGGCGCCTCCTGCGTCGACATGGGCCGTTGACGTGGCAGAGGAAGCGCGCCAGCTTGCAGGGCGCGGTCCTAGGTGGCGTAGTGATGTGGCGGGGACCGCGCCACCAGCCACGGTGCGCTCCCTTCTTTTACCTAGGCCGCGCCCGCTTCTTCCTCCCGTCGGTCAGTTCTGTGTTGGGGGGCTGCGCCCGGCCTGCTCTTCCTTCCCCCAAGCCGGCGACGGTGGAGGACCTTCCTCTCCCTCCTCCAAGCAAGAGGGTCTCCCTCCACCTTCCTCACCCCTCCTCTACTTGAAAGGTTTGCATTGTTTCCTATTTTTCCCTCCCTCTTGATTCACAAGTTTCTATTTGTTCCTCCCTTTTGATTCACAAGGATACTTATATGTTGTTTTATATGCATCGATCTTATTGTAGTTGCTCCATTTGTAGGCACATAAGTGTTTATCATGCTTAATTAGAATAGAATTGTTTGATATACTATTTATAGTACTTGTGATATATTCGATTTATTTGTTAGATGGGAGAATGGTATCGAGAAGAGGTATGGCGGAAGCAGGGTCGTGGTAAAGATTTTTACCCCGACGTGTCTAGCAAGGATGCCCCAGTGCCACCTGAACTCCCTGTCCCTATCTGTGGCTGTGGACGTGAGGCACACTTGTCCCAATCTAGACACCCAGACACAGCGGCCCGTTGCTTCTACACATGCAGTAGTTGCGGCGTAAGCATTTCTTTACATTACTTTCAATTTCCATATTTTTTACTATCCACTAATGATGTGTTGAAAAATTGATATGTAGGATTTGAGGTGTTTCTTCTTCCAGTGGATCGACGGTCCAGACAAGTTTGATCCAAGGTACCTTCTTTTCGACAACTACTGGAAAGATCATCACGCACGTGAGCACTTCGAGCGTTGGGTTGCACCTCCCCCCGACCCCCTGCCGATGTCCAAAGAGCAGAAGTACTTCCACGCAGTGAGGCGACTCGAATCCCCACCTCGCTGCCATTGCGGAGATCGAACTGTAATAAATCCCGAGACCCAATTAGAGTTTGTTTGTCCGAACTTGCCTCCAGTAAGTACAAAGTGTCTCTCATTACGTATTTCGCATGTTGGAGCACGTACTAATGTAACCTCTTGCAGCGGGCCGTTTTTTGGAAGTGTCGTTTCAAAGAGTTGCTATATGGCCCTAAGCCCCAATGGCCTAAGGTTGAGGAGAAAAAGAGCAAGGAGCGAAGGGAGAGGGTCATCATTGAAGACCCTCCCATACTATGCAAATGTGGGGTAAAAGCGCACTATGGCCTAGTTCCATCAGAGTTTGGAATCGGTTATTGGTGCGGCCACATGATTGACTATGACGAGGTTTGTCACTTAATTGGAGTTGCCATTCATTTAACTTGCATATTTTCACTAATAAATTTTGAACTGTTTGATTCTTACAGAGCACCAGAAAATGCAATTGGGAGGCATTTGAAGGAAAAGCTGAATTCTTGGATACAATAGAGGCGAAGAAAGTCATGGGAAGGAAGATAGGCTGTGGGTCTCAACTATTGGATGACTACTTTGATGAGCGTAGATGTAAAATGCGTAAAGTTGCAAGAGAAACTGGTGTGATGAGCCGGGAGAAACTTGAGTGGGATCAACTGAATGCATGGCGCAAAAAGAGGATGGAAGAAGAAGCCGCACTTGTGGCAGCTCGAGCTGAGGAAAAGCATCTAGACGACCTTGTTGCTGGACTGTGTGGCAGTGAGTGCTACAAAGAAATCAAAAATTTACATACAATATTTCAATCATTTTTTCTAAGTTAACTGATTCAATTATTTATATGTAGGGATTGGATGCTCCGGTGAATATACCGCAGAGGTGGCCCATTCTAGGTATCTACAAAAGGTGACGGAGGACGCAGAGAGGCAGGCGGTAGAGGCGTCAAGGGAGGCGGAAGAGGATGATGACACATCTAGATTGAGCGAGCTCATTGCTCTAGCGGAGGCCGGATTGGAGGAGGAAGATGATGACACTTGTAGATTGAGCGAGCTCATTGCTCTAGCGGAGAGAGACTTGGAGGCGGAGGCAGAAGATGACGGCCGCCGATGAAGTGGAGGCCGCTTACTACAGGCAAAAGGCAGCTGAGGCAACAGTAGGCGAGAGTAGTCGTAGCAAGGAGGTTGTGGCTGAGGAGTGGGACTCCGAGGACGAGCTTACTGATGTTGGCACTCAGTAGATTGTTCCATTTGTATGTTGTGTGTTGTATGATGTTAGTTTTCACTGTACCTTGTGTGTTATCTCTATGTTTTATTGGATTGGCACGATGTTGAACTTAGTAACGACTGAATTGTTCATGTTGACTTTAAGTAATTCAGAGCATGCATTCCCGGTGTACTAAAGCGTTTTCCCTTTACTTTATAGAGGAAAAACAATTCCAACAATTGGTCCATTCAACCAGCAGTCAGTGTACATAGTGGTAATCAGATTGTAGACGCACGCAACAAACTTGAACAAGAACAAACTCGAAGTCCGGGCCCAAAGGGCACCGCGCCATGACTGGGGGCGCTCTCCTAGGGGGGACAGCGCCACGAGTCAAGGCGCGGTCCTGGCGGACACTAGCGCGCTACTCAGGGGTATAGCACCCCCAGTGATGGCGCGGTCCTCAGGGGAGCAGCGCCCCCAGTGGTGGCGCGGTACTGGAGGAAACAGCACGAACCAAATCCATTCTGCCTGTTTGGTTCAGGTGTTTACGGCTTGAATACAAGGATTCATTTATCACAGAACGGAGATGAAGCTCAAGTTATATTGGTACATGACACAAAGGTTCAAATGAACATAATAGTTGGGGGAAGTGCGAGTAATAGAAGTACATGTCAGAACCATTCTGAACTCGCTAAAGAACATGTCCAAACTACATCTACCATCATCGAAGCTACACCTAGCTAGTTGGGAGTGTAGGGGTCACGTGGACGTCTGCCGATGGCCCCTTCAACCCTGCTGCCCTCGAATGTTTGCCTACACGTTTTGATAAGTCCATGTAAGTACAAACAATCACTTCATACGTAACCAATGCGACTGTGTCAAGTTTTGTACCTCAAGGTCCTCTTGAGTAGGAACTGGTGCTCCGCCCAGCTGAGACATGCTGACAACATCCTGAGGCCAAGTGTCCCATGCTGAGCTGCTGCCCTGGTGCTCGCCGTAGCCACCTGTGGGTACCTGCTGGTCCATGTAGCAGTCCCAATCAGTGCCGCCTGCTTGGTTCTCCATGTACCCCTTCTCCTAGCCAATGTGTTGCATGCCACTCGAACCCTACAAACTTGTTATGTTAATATTGTGTAAAGTAACATTACAGCTATGTACCGTACAATGCAATACCACTCACCTGTCCTGCGTCACCACCCATGGAGTAGTCAAAGTAGTAATCTTCGAACCAACCACTATGAGGTTCTGAAAATTCTTCTGTTGTTTGCTAGTAGTGCGGCTGTGCACCCGAAGGCTCACCCATTATCGGGTCAGAGGAGGCCACTGGTATCGGCATGGGGGTGCAACCTAAGAGACTTGGCTCTCTCCTTAGCTGCGGCGAATCCGCCACCAACCATGGAGTGTCCACGCAACCTAGCTTCATAGCTAGCTTCCTGCATCCCCTCTGGATCTTCTGCAAAAATGATTGAAACAAAAGGAACTAGTGAGCATGGTTTGTAATGCAATAAAGTATGAAACATAATAAGTGATTTGTGCACTCCACCTTCACAAATTGGGACCAATGACCCGGAGGCTCGTGACGGTGTGCATTTAGTAATTCGGCAGCTTCATTTGAATACCTCGTGAGCTGATCCGCCTGTACAAATAAACTTAGTAATGTTTGGATAAAGATAGTTGCAAGTAAAGACATAGAAATACAGGATTTTACCATTCTTTTGTAGCTATCTGGGGCTGAGTAGTCACCCTAGTTGCAACGTCGTACTCGTCCACCACGTCGTCGTCATCCGATTCTTCTTCAATCGGTTGATCTGTGTACGCGTGGTAGATGTGCACGCGAACGGACCTACCACTGGAGGTAAAGCAGGTAGTTTGCTGGGTCATGGTCTTCCCCGAAATCAGGGTCCGTTCGCTCACGGTTCTCCCAAGCAAGCAAGTGCGCATGATGCTTTGCCCTCCAATCCATAGGGTTCTTGTTCCTCTTTTTCCGATCACACCTGCCACCAACATTCACGTTAGTACGAAAACAAATATGAACAGTGGTAATGTATGTTGTTTGAACTTAGTTGACGTACTCATGCAACTCTTTGCTAGTGCTGTACAGAGGTGGTGGGTGGCCTTGCTTCTTGCCAAACTGCTTGTTCACACGGTAAGGATAGTGCATCTCGATGGCGTGAAAGAAGATCAGAGGACCAACGTAACGACAGTCCTCCCTATCTGCTACGCACGCTGCACTCAATCCCCGGTCCACCTGCCACGGCTGCCAAGTGACCTACAAAACTTACACAACATTGTAAGTACAACATTGACACATCCGTATTAGGGCCCTAATGATTGCTTAGCTCACCTGGTGCTGTCCGATTATATCTAGCTGGTCAGTGTACTCCTTGTACCTGCGCGGCGACCTCCCGGTGACTACCTCTGCTAGCTTCCACACGTACAGAGCTGTCGGCTGGGCGTCCTCGTGAATCCATGTCTACATGCAAACAAAGTTAGACGTACACATTTATACGCATCATCAATTCATGTAAAGGGGTAAGCAAATATTTACCTGAGCCTGGTGGATTCGGGGCCGTCCAACAGGAAGTCTCTCCCAAGCCCAAGTCTACAGCAGGTACAACGAGCCCCCAATGTTGGACGAACTCACCGATCGCTGTGCAGCGAGACAAAGCTGTCTGTACAATCAGGCGAGAACTGCAGTGCCCCAGCTGTACTGCGCTATGTTCTCCCACAGCTCTCTCAGTATCGGCACAATGCTCCAGGAAATTGTGTTGCCCGACGCGTCTGGAAGCAGGAAACCCCCGATGAATTGCCACAGCCACACTCTAGTAAACCTCTCCACCACCGGGGCATTGGCATCTGGTTGGCATATCTCAAAGTGTCCCCTAATCCACGAGACCTCTACACCAGAAGTTTTTCTGAAATTCGAACATCACATAGTCATTAGTTTTGGTAAATAATACATTTAGAGCAGACGTGAGTATGAACTGAAACTATTAGTAGTTACCTGTTCCGCTTTTGCTCGTCAACGTCTGGCGGAATCCCACACAACGCCTCCACCTGCTCCACCCACCGATCTGAGTCGGTGCTTGCCTCATCACCGGGCCCCCTCAGAATCGTAGACCGTAGATGTGTGCCACGCCCTCCGAGTCACGGGATCATCTCACCACACGGTAAGTGGAAAGTGTGCGTCGTCTCGACGCCGGCCGGTCCACAAGGGCCGTAATCAGGCACGGGTCAAGCTGAGGTAGCCCGCCTGTCACGGACCATGCCAAGTCTAGGAACCCAGCACGACGTATGTACGGCGCGTACCGCTCGTCCCAAGCATGGCCTAAGTGTGTCCGCATTCGCAGGGGCTCCAAAGGCTGCGGGGGGGTCGTAGTCCGAGAGCAAGTGCGCTCGGTGCTTCTCATCGATCTGAGGATCCAACATGGCGTACGCTGGAACCTGTGCCATCCTGCAAGATGTATCGAACAAAAGAGTTAGCAAATATTTATTAAATCCATAATAAACAAGAAATAAATTTAACATTAAAATAACAACCCTCAAATGTAGCATGAAATGTACAACATTAGAAACGGCATACTATGAAATGTAGCATTAAATGTACAATAATAGAAATGACATACTATGAATCATAATTAACTCTATACTAAAAAAAACCGATGCAATTTAACATGCATGAATACTTATACCTGGATACTGGCGGCATTGCGGTCTTGCCTTCTATGCATGCGAGCGTTATGACCCGGTTTATGGCACACTCCACAGAGATTTTGACTACGAGTTTGGTCAAAGTCGCCCCCACCATACATATCGCTCCCATAGCCTCTCATAGCGTCCATATCTCCCTTCAAACATTTTCTCTTCCGCCTACCCTTTCCTAACTTCTTAAGGTCAGGATCAGGAGCGTAGTCGTAACCGCGGTAAGTAGGCCATTGTGTTGGGTCCATATAGGGCTCAAAACTGCTCTGCCATATGCTGATGGTATTGTGCCGAAGGTAGTAAGGGGACATGTAGGGGGAATTTTGTACTCATAACCACGCACCCTGCATGCCGCAATCATATGAGAGCATGGAGCATGCATAATCTGAGGAACATTACAACTGCACTCCACTTTTTCTAGATCAACTCGATGGTTGCGACCACCGTAATGTTCCCCACCCAAGCTCGTGCCTCCAAGTCCCCGAACATTGTAAATCTGCCTGCTTGGCCCAAAGGCCTCAACGAAATGCTGCTTTGCCCATTTCTCAGCATCAGCCAAGTGCTCAGCCCCCGCTTTTCCCCATTCTCTTTTCTCCTTCAGACTTTCCTGCGCAATTTCTCACCTATTGACAAAGTATGCATTGCATTTATGAAACGAGAACTCAACTATTCCTGACACAGGCAAAGCTCTTACTCCGGCGAATACACGGTTGAAGGACTCCGAAGAGTTTGTGGTCATGATACCGTATCGGAACCCACCCTCATCATAAGCTAGTGCCCACTTCTCCTTTTCGTCCATCTGCTGCTCCAACCATGCTTTCCCTTCTCTGTTGAGCATGGTCCCTAGCTCTTTCAATGTCTCATCGAACTCATGCTTCGTACGTACACAACATAGCGCCTTTACCTTATCTGAAACCTCCTTCTTCCTCTGACGCCGCCAGAAGTTGGTAGCAAAGTGTCGCATGCACCATCTATGCACTAGTCGAGGGTACCCATCCATATGCTCTTCGATAGCATTAAGCAGGCCTACATGGCGGTCGGATATCAAATAAATCTACCGAGTACTTCCCAATACATTGACCCGTAGAAGCCGCATAAACCATGACCAGGACTCAATGTTCTCCCCCTCTGCTAGAGCAAAAGCCAAGGGTACAATCTGATTTTTAGGATCTACAGCTGCTGCCATCATGAGGACACCTCGATACTTCCCAGTCAAGAAGGTGCCATCCACTAGCACGACCGGCGACAGAACTAAAAAGCATGTTCGGTTTGCCGAAAAGACCAAAACACCCGTCTCAGGATATGTTTCACAGCACCGGTGATGGGGTTGCGAAAGTACCTCCCATCATGGTCTATAAACCACTTCATGCCAGGGTTATAGTAACTCATTGCACATAATATCCTAGGTACATGGTTGTACGCCTCCTTCCAGCTACCCCAACAAATAGCCAGAGCAATCTGCTTAGCTCTCCATGCCTTGCCATATTTCACCTCATAACTAGTGAATCCATAGATGGAACAAATCAATGAAGACACTGACACATCACTGTTATCATCAACCAATCCCAAAATGCGACGGGCAAGGTAACGTGCAGTGAGCTAAGGATGGTATTCCTTGCCCTTATTTGATAGACAAGTGTGGGGCTGCACCACTTTGGTTATCTTCCACTTCCCATCACTCCCTCTTTTCCTAGCATTTAGCCTCCAAAGACAACCAGCCTTGCATATGACATTGTACCTCAACTCCCTGTCTGAATGCGTGACAGTGTATGGCCTATGGTGATACACAGCATAATCCTGAAGAAAAAGCTTTACATCCTCAATACTGTTGAACATCATACCCTTGCTCAAGATTGCACTATCCTCATGATCATACAGTGATTCACGACACATCTGCAACCCAGTGTCGCATACTGCCATGTGCGACGTGCTCACATCCCTGTAGTTAGGAACGCCCCGAAATGGTACGTTCACTGAACTAAGCTGCCTACGCTCCGTGGCTGTATACGGCTCAGGTGGAACAAACCGCTGTGCTTCTATCCGCCTTTCCCACCTATCATAAGGTGTATCTGCATCGGGCACATCATGTATGAGTCTACCCTGAACCATCAGCCTATCATGTGGAACTGTGCAAGGACTGAACACAGGAGATGGCGGAAAAGCATTAAGCGGTACTGCAGGAAAGGGCATGCCGGGCACATGACTCTGTATTGGACCTTGCAACGTTGCATTCATACCATCGAACCCTTGTTCCTCCTCATCAAAACCATCTGAATCACTGCTATTGTCATCATCATCATCATCATCATCAACATCAGCAGCAGCATGAAATGTTTCCTCCGCTACCTGCTCCCCATCTCTCTCCTCCAATTCATCCACATCAAAATCATTACTTATGCAGCCTACATCGTGGGTTGCCAATGGTGCAGATTGTGGCACTTCCTGCGTGACGTGACCATCCAAATCCATATTAGCAGGTGATGAATGTGCATCAGCATCAAACTCATCTTCCTCGTAATCATGTTCTTCTCGCTTTCTAAAGGCACCCTCCACCATAACCTCCACCGTTCCAATATTAGAGGCCGCAACCAGCTTTACATAGCGCTCCCAATCCTTGGGCTTGCGCAACGGGACAATGAGAAAATGTGCCCTATTCCTCCCGCTGTCATACCTCCCCTTCAATGTAAATGTACCATCGAACTTCTCCCTTACACGCCCCAATAGGTCACTAAAACTAGGGGGAGCATCCCACATCTCCATCTCTTCTTCCATATCTTCAAACTCACCATCTTGCTTTCTAATTGTGCCACCATACAACAACCGAACTACACAGTCCATCTACACAAAGCATCGAGGATAGTTTGTGAGCTTCTAAAACAATGCTTCACCGCACATAATACTTAACTAACTAGATTTACCAAAATAACTCCTATTTAACACTTAGTGTTTACTCTTCATATGATAACATTAACTACCTATCAATTTATATAATAATACACATAAACTAACGTATAAACATACATATGTATATATTTAGATATATATACATATTATACTATACCTAATTACACCGATCTTATTTCCTAACATACATATATAAATTAACTATATTTCTAATATTATTTATATATATATTATAGCAAATTACATTTCCAATATTACTACTAATTGAAGGAAAAAAAATTGGGAGTAGAAAGCACCTTGCGCCTTCTTTGCGGGCGGCCGGGAACGGCGAGGAAGGACGGGCACGGACGAAGGGCGGGCCACGGCCACCTAACCGACGGCAACGGCCATGGCGCGACCATCGGCGACGTCCGGGCGGAGCAGAGCAACGGGCGAGGCGGCCCCTTCCCCTTCGCCGGCGGAGCAGGAGCAACGGCAGACGGGCGGCCTCCCCTTCCCGCCGCCCGGCCAGGCGGCAGCGGAGGGCGCCCTCCCCAGCGCCCGCCCGGCTATGGCGCGACGGGCGGCCTCCCTCCACAGCGCCGCCCGGCTATGGCGCGACGGCGGGCGCGAGCATGCGAGCTTGGCCGGACGGCGGAGGGAGGGGGAGGGAGGCCGGGCGGCCGGCGCGACGGCAGCGGGGGAGGGAGGGGGGGGCGGCGGAGGGAGGGAGGGAGGCCGGGATCAAGGGTAGGCCGGGCGGCACGACGGCGGCAACGGAGGGAGGGAGGGGGACGGCGGTGCAGGGAGGGTGGCCGGGGGCGGCCGGGCGGGGGACGACGGCGGGCGGCTTCGACGGCGGCGCAGGAGGGAGGGCGGCACGACGGCGGGCGCCTCAAACCGGGCGCCGATCCGATCCGGGTAAAAAGAAAGGGGCGCGCCATAGCCGGGCGGGCGCTGTCCCCCACGCCGGCATGCCGGCGGGGACCACGCCCTGAAGTTCGCGCGCCTCCGTGCCACGCCGGGCGGCCCACGCCGACGCAGATGCGCCCTAAGCCACGCCGGGCGGGGGGGGACCGCGCGGGCATGCGGGCGCGTTTTCACGGCCGCAGCGCCCCCGGTAATGGCACTACAAAAGGGGTTAGACCCGGAAATGAGTTTGGGATCGAGTTTTTTTTAAAATATCTTCGGAAAATGAGTTAAAAATAAAAAAAATCTCTCAGGAATATAAGGATGGCCATCCCCATACTTTATCATCCAATTACAGCATTGCACATTACTCAACTTTGTCATATACTACTCAATATTTCCCTTTTGTTATTACATGGTTGAACACACTTATGGAGATTCCTATCAGTCAAGAAAACCATAAACAACCAGGGAGATGTGTTAAAAATAACTTATCGCAACTCCCGCATGCCTTAATTCGGAAGTATCTTTCTCAGTCACTACGTGTTGCTGGTCAATATTTAGAAACAACTAGGTTTACTTTCTGAAAAAGGAGATGCACTAACGTGCATGATGAGCGCAAGTGCTAACCTAGGACAGTGCTATTTGTTTGTAAACCGGGACCAAATGGTGGCTGGTGTCTAGTGTTTATTGGTGTAGTGGTGGTGTGTGCGGCTCCCTAGCTGCCTTGGTATTTTTACTTGTTATATATAAATATATCTATCATAGTACTATGCACTCTGTCCGACAGCACGCTTTGCTTTGGCCCCAACAGATGTTACATCGTGGTACGGATAATCACTGGACAGCTCGTCATTTAGGAGATTCATTCATAATCACTACGCTCTTTTATGAAAATCGTTTTATTTTGTGGCTATGATGACCTTGAGCTAATGTACTGTTATTGTAATCTTGTTCATGGTACTCCCTTCAGTCAAAAGCATGACGTTTCAGACATGCTAGTCAATTTGTTTTGTGAGGCATGTGTTCCCTCTGTTTTTTTTTAATATATGACCTTAGGAAAACCTATTTAACTAGTTTAGACTTTAGAGGATGGATTGGAGTAGTAATCATCGAAGTCCTTTAAATTGAAATTAATTCGTTTTAGTGAAAAAATTGTTTTGAACGGCGTCATGCTTTATTCAATGAAGTAAACACTGCCCTGTGTAATGTTCGTTCAAAAAAGGAGTGCAACAAAAGCAACTGCGGATACAAACCTAACTTCTTTTTCTTTTGCCGCTTACAACAGGATTTTTGCGTAGACATCGTCAATTTACTTTGGAGAGCAAAGGACGAAGACATGACATGGAAGGAAAAGTCATGTAGAACAGAACTGTAATTATTATTATTTTAATGAGCCAGACAGGAGAGAGCTGCCGATTATACTGCTGCGGTGGTAGCTGTTGCTTTCCTCAGATGTTACCGTTAAACATAGCTAGGTGCAGCCAGCAGCAGCCACTGATAAAGGAGATCTAGACCGGACAAACAACAGTCCCTGAAGGATAAACAAAGTATTCCAGGTGTCTTACTGTTTCAATTGCACAAATTCGATGTTTATTCAAACGAAGGATACACAAAAATTGCACGCACACATAAACAAGCAAAACAATTTCATCGTGGCAGGAAAACTTTAAACAAGACCAGGTTACAGTACACCTCCTCAAGTTTACATCATCGAGTAACAGCTTACAAAAGAGACATGGCTACACCTCCTCATGTTCAGTAAGTCTTTCACACAAGAGTGAAAGAAATAAAGCATGAAAGCATGCATGCTCAGGTTTTACTGGTGGTCGATCTAAAAGGAAAAGAAACAAAAACTCAGGTTGCCGCCATGGCATGCCTCATGCCTTTCAAGTTTAAACAAAACATAGGATCTCAAGGAAACACCACATAAGCTTGAGAGATACCCGAGTACAGATTCCAGATACAGATGACTTCATGCAGAGAGCATTTCAGTTCGGAGGACTGTTATGGCCAATGCTGGGGCTATGACCTGGAGTGGTAGATTCGGTCTGAGTAGCTGCCTCCTGCAGAACACTCCTTCCAGTGCTTGGAGGTTGCACTCTGGTGATAGGTGCCCTCACCATCACTTCCAGCTTCCTAGCATGAGCTGGCGCAGAGAGCTGCACCAAGAAGATAGCACTGAGAAGCAACACGAACACAACAACGATTTTCGACGGAATGGCCATGAAGTTTACAAGGAGAAATATGGTGGTTGCTAGTTTGGAGTGAGATTAGGGGGCCTGAGAGCTCTTTAGACAAGTTACTTGCAGCTACTCACAGCTAAAAGGCTGCCTCACCTCTTGAGCCAGCCCCCTTCTTTATATACGCAGGTTGTAAGTTGTATCACTAATTTAGTTCAAAAGGTGTACTTTAAAAGGAGACGAGTAATGGGAGGACCACAGCAATCGCCAGCCAATTGTTTAGCATTTGGATACCAGTACCTTTTCTTTTTTTTACAAATCCTACGGCAAGGGAACACCTTTTCCTAATTCAGTTTTATTCTAAGAAATATATCTAAGCTTCGCTTTATACAGTGATATTCATATTAGGTTTCATGCACCGACCAAATGAACCCAAAAGCTTAAGCCTTGGGAAGAGGTGGGGCAATCCACTTGTACTTCGACACTCCCACTCAGGTGCAGCCACATACAAGGCGCAAATATGGAAACAAAGGAGCGGAGGGCTTAAATAATGCCTCTGCCAGGATTCAAACTCAAGACCCTCTGTCTTTCGTACGATATTAGGTTTCATGCACCGGCCAGATAAACCCAAAAGCCTTTGGGAAGAGGTGTGCAATCCACTTATACTTCGACAATTTGTATTTATAATATAAAATAAAAACATCTGGAATATGCCTCTAGTATGGGTGAACCGAGTGACAGCCTGACAGGCAAGCTTTCATGTCAATTATTTTATAGTTTTATCTGCCAATATTAATCAATCAACCAAACTAGCAGTTCTAAAAAACTTACCAAGGAAAGGATTACCGAGGACTGAGGACACAGTTTTGGATAATCTGCTCAACATGATAATCAGTTATTCTACTGAAACATCTGCTCACCACACTAGCTAAACCACTTGTACAAAATTAGAAGTAACACCCCATGGTCCACATTTTGTCTGCACCAACTTGCAAGAGCTAAATAAGGAAATATATCATGGAAGTCTCAGTTAAGTATGCAAGTTGCAAAATGAAGCATGCACCTAAGCAAGTTGCAAACTAGAAATACACGTGTCAAACTTTCATGCTGCTAAATTTGTACTAAAACTAGCAAACACTACAGTCCACATTTTGGCAGCACAAAGTTAACAAGGATAAGGACTAAATGTATCATCGAAGCCAAATTAAGAATGCAAGTTGGAAACTTGAAGTATCAATATTTTCCATGTTCCGATTAAATTCAGACCATGACCTTTCAGAACTTATCAGGACAATGGGTGGAGGAAGCAAAAGCAAGTTGGGGCTTCTAGTTTTATTGCTCCTCACTGCATATGGAAAAGAGTACGCAGTAGCTAATGTTCAAAGCTAAAAACAATTATATGCAAGGTATTGCGCCACCAAAAACTGTCCCATCACTGCAGAGGATATATTTCTAGGATTCCTGGAACTTTGATTTTGATTTGGAAAGGCACTTCAAGGTCTTTTTTTTTTTTTGTTTTGGAACATTGCCTCCCACTGGTTGGCTAGAACTTGTCAATATAATTTATTTGAGGTTCCATCATCCTTTGTGGCACAAGCACAATAGAATGTATCTGCATTTATTCATGTCATTCAATGACCCCAAGAAAAAAGGTGCTGTAAACTTGACCAAAGGTCATAAAGCATGAAGTTTCCATCATTCTGCCGCAACATTCTTGTTCCCCGGTGATTTTCCTTTGGGAAAGGCAAATGCTAAATACCAAGTCATGCGTGCCACGCAGTTTTCAAGAATGCATTGGTGCATCCAAATAGAAAATATCAAAATATTGAATGGTGAGAGAAGTTGTAAATAAGTACTTAAGATCAGAAACATACCTCAAAAGCAAGCATTCGATACCCACATACATAAGATATGTGTGGATGCTTGGTTTGAAGGAGCATCAATTGTAGTAGTAGTAGTAGTAGTTCCTCATCAAACTGTTAAAATGATATCACATAGTACACAATCTAGGTTCCTTGATCTTATTTATTGTAAGAACATCAACACAGAAATGCTTCATAATATTGTCTTTAATAAATAAATCACAAATTTATGCTTCGTAATATTGTCTTGAATAAATGAAGTCACAAATTTATCACTTAATACATGACAATGGTTACATATGCACTAAGATAATGTGTTTCAGTTCATGCACAAGCTAGCTGCAGCACAAGAAATAACCCCCATGCATGTGATACCATCAGACAAGGAACCTCCATTAATCAAATATAGTATCCATATCACTGTCATATTGACAAGGTTAACTGGGGCACGTGCTTAAATAAAAATAATATCCTACGAAAGGGAAAGATATGTGGATGAGAAAAAGGGAAACATATGGTTGCTCGCTTCAAATCTGTTCGTAGAACAGACCAGAAGACATCAATATGTGCATTTCTTTCTATGAAAAACCAATTAACCAGTCGGTTTTTCCTTTATGAAGGAGTGAAGGTCTCTTCGAAAGCACCCATACTAAAAACAAAACTGAAAATAAGCTTGCTCAAGAGAATCACATCGAGCTACACATACAGTATGATACTCAATGTAGTGCGGCAGTGTCTAACTGAAACTGCCTACCCATACATGAAGTACATGGGAAGTCTATCTCCCCACTTCCTAATTATTTACTGCACGAACACAACCTGAGGGGTTGCACAGCAACAGAACAGTCACTTATACACAAACACTCTTATTTCAGGCATGGCTGCTTCATTTGGTGGTATTGAGCTTGGAAAGTAGGTAGAGGCAAACGGTAGATAGGAAAATCGACGCAGCAAAGCAAAAGAGGTCAGTGCAGGATGTAATGGTCACCCTCTTGCTCTTCTCGAAGATGCCAACCAGTAGAACTAAGACAATGACATGACCCAGCTTTGTCTTGAGATCATTTACCGACTTGATTTCAACCCACTTCGGCCGTTCCTGCAGAGAGAATCGGAGATGTCAAGAAACTGCGATTGACTGTAATTCTTTGCTTCCCCGCCAGGAGTATCACTGATAGGGATGCGCATGTGAACCAACCGGAAGGCTGAACAGTCCGAAGAGGTTGGACCCGTAAGAGGAGTCTATGTTACTGATGAAGAGCTCGTACAAGCCCGTCCCCAAGACAAACGTGACCGTTCCAATGAGAAACATTTCTGGATGGCAATGCACAACAGAAAGCCATTAGGCCCATTGTTAGAACATTGTGGCATGAAGTTATTAAGGATTACAGTGGTTAGCAATATAACAGTGCTTATTTGAGGTATGGAAGTGGAACAAGCATCAGGTGAGTGGATTTGGTTACCAATGGCTTCCAGCAGCAAGAGGATAACCTGCCCTCCGCCATTGTAGTACTCCACGAAAGCATTCATCACAGAAACGCATCCCTGCAGAATCCAAAGCTTCAGTTCACAAATTAGGGGGAGATAAAGCCCGAATGCTCCGCGAATCAATCAATGATGAAGCGAGAGAGCGAGCGAGTACCTTGAGGAAGCACGGGACGGAGCCGAGGAGTAAGCCACCGATGCCGAGGAAGGTCATGAAGCGGCAGGCGTAGATGATCTTCTCGATCCGCGCCTCCAGCTCGGACCCGTACCCCGTCCCGGAAAGCTCCACCGGGCGGAGCAGCACCCCCGCTGACGCCGCGGCGGCGGTGCTCCGAGGGCGCCGCTCCCGCCGCCGAGTGGGAGCACCTGGGCGACACCCTTGCTGCCCTCCCGGCCCCGCGCGGCCTCGGCCTTGGCCTCCACGCCCAGCCGGCGCACCCCGCCGCCGCCGCCGCCGGGCCGTAGCCGCAACCGAGAGGCCTGGGCTTCATTGCCGTGTCTGGAACTTACTCGAACCGCCTTCTCCCAACTCCGCTCGCGCCGGAGAGGTTAAGTAGACGGCTCACGGCGCCCGGCGCGGGAGAGCGCGCCAAGTGGGGCGGACACCGACGAGTCCCCGTCGTCGTCCTCGTTCGTCGCGTTGCAGGGCGGGGCTGGCAGCGAGTCCACGTCGGCGGAGGCGGGGAGCACCCGTTCCATCTCATCAATCCCCGTGCCAGTGGTGAGTGGTGGATGGCAACGGAGACAATTCCATCCTCGGATGGCGCCATGGCGGGTCGATGCATGATTGAGGGTGATCTGGGCTCCCGCCGGCCAGCCATTCCTCCCGGAACTTCCGCCGCCACACACACCGCGCCGGAACACGACGGCTGAAGTGTAACTGCCCGATTGGTTCGTTGACCGTTGACGTGCCCGAGTAGCTGGGTTTTCATTATTAGGCTTTATGTATCGGCCCATGGCATCCGATATGTTGTCCATAGTAGCCCGGCCCAACGGCAACTACGCGAAGCCCAAGCTCCCATTGTCTCCCACGCGAAAAAAGAAGTGAGAAACAGAGAGAGAACATAATCCTCTCAGAATTTGATTACAGATTAGAGTAAATCAGTAATTCTCACGAAATTTGGTTTGTACATCTTCATCACAATTCACAATCGGTGCACCGAAGTGAACTGATTCAACAATGAATAATGAATAGGACGAAAAACTGAAGTACGTATACATAATAATAAGATATTTATACCAAATGTGTGTTCTTCCTGCACAGTAGGAGTATCTATCAGTCTATGTACTGTACCATACCAGCATTATTTTTGTTTTGATCTGTACAAGAATGGCGCACTGACATACAAGCATCTGTCAAATTGTGTTGGTTGCAGAGGGAATGAACAAATGAATAATGGCAGAAGGAAGAAATGCGGAGCTGCAGAGGAGACTGCAGGCAGAGGCAGAGGAATAATGGCCGGAGCCTGCCTGACTGCTACGGCGACTTGGAGCGGCAGTCGATGGGCATGGCGGTGCCGTTGCCGGGGTAGAAGAAGAGGAAGCGGCAGGAGATGCGGGTCCAGAACTGGAGCGAGGCGAAGATGCCGACCTTCCAGGTGGTGCGCGCCTTGCCGAAGAGGTCGAGCGGCACGACGCCGGCCCGGAGCGCGCCGGCCATGGCCTCCATCCCCTCGGGGCTGAGCTGCCGCCCCGCCGACACCACCTGGTACCGGAGCGGGAAGGAGCTGAGGCGCGGCACGGAGAAGGTGCCCGCCCGGAGCAGCGCCACGTCGGCGCCGCGGAAGCCGACGGCGAGGTCGAGGCGGGAGAAGGTGGCGTCGGTCTTGGAGTTGGAGTTCTCCGCCAGCACCGTGAGCGCCAGCTGCAGGTCCCGGATGATGCCCGACTGGTCGTACACCAGCGTCTCCAGCCGCGCGTCGGAGACCAGCAGGTACGGCGTCTTGGGCTTGTAGAGGAGGTAGACGGCGAACACGGTGGCGCCCGTCACGATCACGCCGATGGCCAGCACCGTGCACAGGATCACCAGCGCCCACACCAGCCCGGAGCTCCGGCGCCGCTCCTGCTGCCGGATCCGCTGCACCGCATGCCGCTTCCTGTGCCCGAGCCCGAGCCCGTGTCCGTGCCCGTGCCCGTGCCCGTGCTCGCCGCCGGTCGAAGCAGCATGATGGGAACCTTGGGCTGCCTCTGCGCTGCTGCTGTCCATTGCTGCTGCTCACTCCACCGCGGCGCCGCTGTGGCGTGCCGGCGGGGCCGGGATGGAAGGGATTAATACTGGAGTGGCATGGTGGGAAACCGGCAAAGCAGAGGGAAGTATGGTTAAGGATGGGAAGGGAAGGGTTTGGTATCTCCGCTTCATTCCTTGCTCTCTTCCCCAGCTTCCTTTTCCGGAGCTGATCTGCAAGCTCAAGGTGCCTCCTCCTTGTTCGCTTGCTTGCTTGCTTTAGAGCTTCAGTCTTGGGCTACTTAAGTATAAAATCAGATCTGGGCCCCAGCTGGCTTTCTGTTGTGTCCGGGTTTCAGGAAGAACGACAACACATCGTCAGTGATCACCCGTGGCCCGCCATGGGCTTTCTCAGTTTCTCGCATCTGGGGGCCCAGCAGCTGGTCACTGACAGTCTGACACTAGCAGTTAGCCCCAAGTGAAGCGATGATTAACGGGCTTCAATTTGAGTACAGGCCCCTCCCTTCTTCAGGATTAATACTCGAGTAATGCTTAATGAAATGAAATGAAATGCCATCAAATTTGTGTCTTTTGATAGAATAATGCTAGTTTTGTATCCAAGAGGGGATACAGCAAAGAACCATTCAATTTGGAGAAATGAAAAGTGCATAGGTAGATTTCAAAATTTTATGTCTCTTATATGTTGTGTACTTCCTCCATTCATTTATCTCCTCCCTTTAAGTAAAATTTTTTTAGACCTGTCTGCCGATTAAGCATCATTACTAATTCTGAACCTCTTATCTCCTTCCGCTAAGCAAATGAACAAATTAGTGCGCTGCAATTAGAAAAGGCCACATTCCACCTTATATAATAAAGCGATTACAGGTTCAGAATGAATTATTTGATCAGGGTAACTGTATGCCTGGAGCGGTTACAGGTTCAGAATAATAAAGACAAAACATGCCTATACAAAGCTAGATCACCACGCGACCACACATGGTATTGAGTCATACTCCATAAATGAATTGGGATGGATAACATCGACATAGAATAAAAATACCGAACCACAAGTCATTAAAGTAACCGGTAACAAGTTGTACGCCCAAATGCACGAGCACCCCATTGAAATGCATGAGCATACATGTTTGCTATAGTACTAAAGAGCGTAGGGATTCATCCGTCGTCATTTTTTCTTACGCTGCATAATGGCCTCGCACCTCTATGATCCCTGTTTTGTTTGTGACATAAATTTATGACCCATGCTCATAGGGGTTAGAACGATCGATACTTATGTGACCCTCGTATAATTCCCCGTGCCACAAATTGAAATGGAGAGAGTAGAAGCGTAGAACCTAACAAGTTTTTTTAGAGAACTAGGTTTATATTTCACATAAAGTTTTGGTGGTTACAGCCCAAATCTTACAAGAACATCCTTGAAAGAAAAGAAAATTACAACTCGGTCCTTGTAAACTCCTCCCGGTCTACCTCACCGTCAATGGCCAGAACACACTATTTGAAGCCGACCTCCTTGGCGAAGAAATATAGTTTTTGATGCCGTCTTATGTAGCACGTCGGCCGACCTGTTTTATAACACTCAACGACCCGCCTAGAAAAGATGGTCGTCGGCCATCACATCATCGAACTCCAAGGAATCTGACGCCACAAGGACTGGAACCCCTAGCACACTAGACGACGACAAACCACGAAGGGGAACTGAACCACCAAAAAAGGTGGGAACCAAAACCCATCCCGGTTTCTCATCAAGTTGGTAACCAACCAGAACCCCTCCATACATCCGGTACCATGTCGTAGTTTGCGAGGCCAGCGTCGCTGTTGATGCCGTGGGCTCTGACGACACGAAGAAGCAAGCTATTTCTTAGATTTTTTTTTTCAAGTTTTTGGATTGTATAAGTCAATACTCATGACTAAATCCGGGTTGGTCGGATTGGATGACCCATAATCAATTCTGTTTGAGTTTAGGGAAGGAGAAAATTGGTGTATGTATAGTACTTTCTTTGTTCAAAATTCTAAGATGTTTTGGGCATTATTATAGATATATTTGTTTTTATTATATAAACATAATGTCAGCTTTTATTATGGATACATTACTTTTATAATTATATACATAATGTATATATCTAAGTATATCGTAAAAATTATATATCTAGATAAGACAATGTCTTGCAATTTATAATGGAAAAAGAGTGCTGACTAAAATATAACCAGTGTGGCAGAGAAGAAAGGGGGTGGTTATCGGAGTAGGGCTTGGAATCTGCGAGTACCGAGGATGGCTTGGACAGAAGATCACTCACTGACCACGAAAAGGTGAAAGGAGGTTCGACTGACCACTGACGATGTAAATGGGCCTTTTGTGGGCCAAACTCTCGGAACATGCACAAGGAGGATCGGAGGTCCCCAACTTTGAGGCCAGCTACGATTCATCGTCTGCTACTCTGATGCATTGTAAGGCTCATTTTTTTCCCAGCTGATTATTTTCCTTTTTTTATATAGATTATACATAGATGATGCGGAGGGAGGGCCCTTGGAAAAGATAAAGGCCGTCCAGCTTGCACTAGCAGCAGCCATGAGTAAAGGAGTCCAACGTTTTTATTTATTTTGAAAGGGTCCACTGGGGTGGCTTGGTCGCAGGTGTGTCGAGGACACGCACTGCAGAGGCGCTGAAGAATCGCCAGGTGATCAGGTCAGTCAGGTCAGGATCAAAGCCAACGGCAAACGGTGAGACTCATCGTCGTGCACCTCCACTACCACTGCCGCGGAAAGCAGAGAGCGGCGTGTCCGCGAGCGCCGAGCGCGCCGGCCGCAGTACGTCTCCGGCGGTCCACTCCAGTCCCACCCGCGTGGGCTCTCTCGTGCGCCGTCGCCGTCGCCGTCGCCGTCGTTTGCCGTGCCGTGCCGGGGGCCATCCGCCAGCCCTCCCGCCCCGCCTATACTGTGACGAACTGATGCATGACGAGTCGAGGAGGAGTCGCCACCAAATCGAGTGTAGAAAGCTCTCAAAATACCCGAGCGCTGTATAGCTTTACTGTTTCTTTTTTCGTAGATGGATAGCTGGTGAGGTTCGTCGTATCCGTGTATCTCAGACCAGCTGCGGTCACCGTACGCCGTCTGTAGCGCAGCTTGGAATCTCCTCCTACATGTAATAACAATCATCAATACGAGTAGCTTCCAAAGTTCCAATCTTCCGCTGGGCATTCGATCGCTCGGGTCCCTGCTTTATGGAATTATTATGGTGCTTTTGCTCATCTTTCGGAAATCTTTCAAACAAAAAAAAAACGATGCTATGCTCACAATCACGTCACAACAACCTGTCATGACGGCCCGGAGGGCCAGCCCAGACCCAGAATGATATTGCGAGAGCCCGTGGGCCGTGGAAAAGGCAAAAAAAAAAAAAAAAAGTAGGCAGCTCGGTCGCACTGGCAGCAGCGAAGGAGTGAGTGGCTTGGTCGCAGCTGCTAAAAAAAAAGAGAACGATGGTGGAGGATGATCCCCAGGTGGTCAGGTCAGTGTCAAACCAAGCGGTGGTCAGACAGACACTCGTCGTGTACCTACCACTCACAACTCACTACATACAGTAGCAGCCAGTGACATGCATGCGCACCAATGACGACCCACTGCAAGCGGAGCGCGTCCGCGAGCGATCGAGCCGTCGTCGTAGTGGCTGGCAGACATACTAGCCAGTGCCTGGCACTGGCAGTGTGGTCTCCGGCGGACGGCGGTCCAGTCCCGGCCGCCGCGCATGCAACACGGCCGGCGTGATGGGCTCTCGTGCGCCGTCGCCGTTTGCCACCTACTGCTGCTGCTGCTGCCGCCGCCGCCGCCGGCCCCGGCCAGCTCGTCCGCCGGCCGGCCGACCGTACTCCAGTCCAGCTGCCCCGGACCATCATATGATTTGCTTGTGACGAGAACTGACGACTCGAGGTCGAAGGGGCAGCCGGCGGGCAGGTAGGCAGGCAGTTCGGCCTCTCCCACCCTGTCCTCTCCGTCTCCGAGTCCGAGTCCGCCCACCCGGCGCTTGCAGAACTAGTGGGGGGCAACATTGAAAGGACGGCGAGCTGTCCTGCAAAAATTTCGCCGGTGACCAGCAGGCCGGCCGGTCAGGTCAACATGCCTGCCAGACACGAGTGAATTTTGCTCCTGCTATAGCTACTCCCTCCGTTCTAAAAAGAAAGATATTTTGGGTATTCGTGCCACAAGTTTGACTCGATTTGTAGAAAATACATACAATATTTATATCTCTAAATAAATTTGTTAAAAAACTAGATCTAAAGATATTTCTGATAATACTAATTATGATACTAATCGATGATATTTAGTATTTATAAAAATTGCCAGCAGTCATTTCTCGAAAAACGAGAACGTCATTCTTTTTAGGACGGAGGGAGCAGTGAGTAGTGAGAGAGTCTCCGGCCAGCTGCCAATGGTGAGCCAGTCGTGGCATGCTTGCGCTCATCGTCAGACAGCGCGTACCGTCCACGTCCAGCCATCGACGTCGTGGAGCCCCAAATAGCTAATGCCGGACGACCCACCACCTGCCGTGTCCATCGGAGGGAGTGCGCGGAACACGTAAGGCCGACGACTAGCTAGATGCACAGCACGACCAATGCAAGGGAACTTGTTTTTCATGCAGATGAACGTCATGATCGACCTGGTGCTGTGTGTAAGTACGTGCGTGCGTGAGGACGGGCCGACTGATAATCAAAACGGTTAATTTTAATTGATTTGTTGTGAGAGAAAAATATTATTAGATCGACTAATAAAACAAGTGAATAGATCGAGCTGCCACTGGCTCGCTACTCGTGTTGTTTGCGTTGGCCGTGCATTGCATTAGCTTTCGTTCAGGGGGGAAATCTAATAAAACGACAGGCCTTTTGCATATATGATGAATTTTAGTAAAATTTATTATTATTTTTTTTACATTTTTACGCTTATATTTAGAGGTTTATTAGAGAGGGGAGGTGCAAAGGACCGATGGGATCTCCTTCTCTATATCTGTGGCGACTCTAGCTACAAGGATAATGTCAAGTTTTGAAGGCAGAGTTGAGAATCCACGTTTCCTAGTGCTCACATGACTGAGTTCTAGCTTCTCCTCAGGTGATGCTGTATCTATCCACGATTGTGAGATAAAACGGAAAAACAATTCTATGCAATCGTGTTGCACAACGACTGTGCGGCACCGCTCAGCTACATGCGTGGATTGACCTAGTTGCGCGGAGAATCTGGCGGAAACAAAAAAAAAATGCATGGTTTGTCAACTGCATGCAACGACTGGCCACACAAGGACAAGAATAGTGATCACACGACGAATCAACGGCAGATAAGCGGTTGCTACACAGCAGGCTTCGTTGTACAACACGTACGATTGCATAGCATTTTTTCCCCGGAGATAAACATCGCAAATATTCCAATGTGACGCAGATTGGTGGACAACTGTGCCATGCAATTTTTTCTTTTTCTCCCGAGCCAAATCCAACCCCCTAGCTTCGTTCACTCCAGGGTGCTATAAAACGACCAGCTCGGCCGGAGCTCGCTCCACATCACCGCACCACCACCAGCTAGCTAGCTAGCACGAACCATCTCGTACTCCGTGCACGATCCCCTGCCTCTGCCGTGCGTGCTCGATCGCATTCGATCAGACGCGATCTCCGATAGATCATGGCGTCGTCGTCACTGCCGCCGTTCACGGTGCGCCGCGGGGAGCCGGTGCTGGTGCGGCCGTCGGCGCCGACGCCGCGGGAGACGAAGCCGCTGTCGGACATCGACGACGCCGAGGGCATGCGGTTCTACAGCTCCGGCATCCACCTGTACCGCGCCAACCCGGCCATGGCGGGGCAGGACCCGGCGAGGGTCATCCGCGAGGCGCTTGCCAGGGCGCTCGTCCCCTACTACCCGCTCGCCGGCCGCCTCCGCGAGGTGGACGCGGGGACGAGGAAGCTCGCCGTTGACTGCGCCGCGCAGGGCGTCATGTTCGCCGAGGCCGAGGCCGACGACCTCACCGCCGATGACTTCGGCGACGTCAAGTGCCCGCCGTTCCCGTGCTTCGAGCGGTTCATACTCGAGAGCACCACCGTCGCCGGCGTCGAGCCCGTCGTTGACCGCCCCTTGTTGTATGTTCAGGTAGTAACAAGAAAGTGTACAGACATGTACGTAGTTTTTTTTTTTTGGTCGTGCCGGACGTACGTGTTGGTTGTACGGAGGTGCACTGGGAACTGACGATGATCCTGTGAAATTGTGAATGCAGGTGACGAGGCTCAAGTGCGGAGGCTTCATCTTCGGGCAACGGATCTGCCACTGCGTGGTGGACGCGCCGGGCGCCATGCAGTTCGAGAAGGCCATCTGCGAGTTCGCGCGCGGCGGCGCCACCACCGAGGCGGCGCCGTCGGTGACGCCGGCGTGGGGCAGGGAGATGTTCATGGCGCGTCAGCCGCCGCGGCCGTCGTACCCGCACCTCGAGTACCGCGAGCCGGCGGGCCCCGACAGGATGATGACGACTCCCCCAGGCGACATGGCGCGCGTGCCCTTCTTCTTCGGGCCGCGGGAGATCGCGGGGCTGCGCCAGCGCGCGCCGCCCGGCATGCGCTGCTCCCGCTTCGAGCTCGTCGCCGCGTGCATCTGGCGCAGCCGGACGGCCGCGCTGGAGTACGCGCCGGGCGAGGAGGTGCGGCTGTCCTTCATCGTGAACGCACGCGGGCGGCCCGAGATCCCACTCCCCGAGGGGTTCTACGGGAACGCCTTCGCGTACTCCGTCGCGGCGGCCACCGCCGGCGAGCTCTGCGGCGGGGACCTCGGGTTCGCGCTGGAGCTTGTGAAGAAGGCCAAGTCAGCGGTGACCTACGACTACCTGCTGTCGGTGGCGGACCTGATGGTGCTCACCGGGCGGCCGCTGTTCGCGCTGTCCAGGACGTACATCGTGTCGGACGTCAGCCATGCCGGTTTCAAGAGCATCGACTTCGGCTGGGGCGAGGCCGTCTATGGCGGGCCGGCGAAAGGGCGGCGAAGGGCCGCTCCCCGGCGTCACCAACTACTTCTCGCGGGCCAACAACGGCAAGGGGGAGAGGAGTGCATCGTGGTGCCCATCTGCCTGCCCAAGGACGCCATGGAGAAGTTTCTGCTCGAGGTGGAAGGCCTCACCACAGAGCTCTAGGTTTCGCGTCTTCGCCCTGGTGTGTGTGTGTGCATGGCTTTGGCATGATAATAGCCTTCGCACAATTAAGTTGATGTTGATCGTCACATGCAGCGTAAATGCATTATTAGTTATGTATTCATCGATCATCCTTACTGCATGGATTCTATGCAAGCAAGGAAACATGGTGTTGTAACCTTGTGCCATTCAATCATGTGGAAGTTGAATGTTTGCTAAATTGCATTCCATGGTGAGCTATTGATACGCATGTCCACATGTTGAGAGGCAATGACTGTTTGTTAATTTTGCTTCTCACTTTAGAAGTGCTAATTTAGCTTAACAGCTATTTTTTTTACTGATATCAGGGATTTAAAACAAAGGCAAGAGAGTTTAACTAAAGAATTGGAAGATCTTATCTTAAACTTCTTAGAGAAATTGAGCGGCTCGGGCAAGGGCAAGGCTTGACAAGAATCTTGAACCTGAAAGGGGTCCATGGGCCGGATTGAAGGTGGCAAGGCAACAGCATATACATGAGTAAGCAAATTGGCTTTGGTGCAACAAAAAGGATTCCTTGTTGCCATGCCCGCTCTATTCTTTGGTGCTCATGTTGGATAGTTGTTGATCCATGGACACCCACAAAGAATAATACACAGTGTAAGAAAGAAATTAAGTCGCACTATATGTTTGTGCTACTTGTTTGTCGCAACCAGAGATGAATGTAATCTTGCATTGCATATTGGCCTGCTGCTAACACAAAGTTGAGAACACAAGTAAATGTTTGATTTGTATGTTTTCTTAAACAATACATTTGTCTGCAATTATGGTTCAGGACTTCAGATTGAGGCGAGATATGTGTGTTAAACCGCTGTATATATGTTCATACGTGTTGTGCTGCTCAAGCAGATGGCATGTCCTTTTCATTTTTCTTACCTGGCTGGGTAATTGTAATAATCCAATAATGCCGC